>JAJPUD010006297.1:84994-118571 GCA_023553655.1 Myrmecobius fasciatus | reverse complement strand
ACCATAATTTATCCAGCCATTCTCCAATTGATGGGCATCCATTCAGTTTCCAGTTTCTTGCCACTACAAAAAGGGCTGCCACAAACATTCTTGCACATGTGGGTCCCTTTCCTTCCTTTAAGATCTCTTTGGGATATAAGCCCAATAGAAACACTGCTGGGTCAAAGGGTATACATAGTTTGATAACTTGTTGAGCATAGTTCCAAATTGCTCTGCGGAATGGTTGGATCCATTCACAATTCCACCAACGATGTATCAGTATCCCAGTTTTCCCACATCCCCTCCAACATTAGTCATTATCTTTTCCTGTCATTTTAGCCAATTGTACAGGTATGTACTGGAATCTCAGAGTAGTCTTAATTTGGATTTCTCTGATCAGTAATGATTTGGACTATATTTTCATATGACTAGAAATAGTTCCAATTTCTTCACCTGAAAATTGTCTGTTCCTATCCTTTGGCCATTAATCAATTGGAGAATGGCTTGATTTCTTATAAACTTGAGTTAATTCTCTATATATTTTAGAAATGAGGCCTTTATCAGAACTTTTGAATATAAAAATGTTTTCCCAGCTTATTGCTTCCCTTCTAATCTTGTCTGCATTAATTTTATATGTACAAAACCATTTTAACTTAATAGCATAGAAATTATCTATTTTGTGATCAGTAATGATCTCTAATTCTTTCTTGGTAACAAATTCCTATTTCCAATAAGACCATCTTTGTTTTAATTTGATCAGAATTAAATTATTTAGGAGGTTTACTTCTTTATATATGTTATGCTATAGAGAAACATATACTTCATTCCTCTCGAATTTGAATTACATAAAATCACAGAATGACTCAGTTCTTAGTAATAAGTTTAATTCATTCTCTGAACATAACAATTTCAATGTGGTTAAATTATTTATTTATAATTATATTATCAATTCAGGTAATTAACATAATTCAAATTCAGATCTCATAGCTCCCTTTTCTATGATCTTTATCTTACAAATTCAACAAGTCTTACATCTTAACCAAATAATTAGAGACAATTTTAGCCATGATTTTATAGTTCCTTCCAAAGTTATTACCACTTCAATTTATTATCTGATTATTCACTTAAAAGTTTGAAATAGGCTATGTGCTCCTCCCTAAAAAAAACCTTAATTGTGAGATTACTCAAAAAAACTGTGAAAAAATATGAAAGAGATCACAGTTGTCAAGTAAATATTCTGCTCAAGTGCCCTTGACCCAGGAAACTTTCCTATGTAAATCATTGTGTACTTAAATGCAAGGAAATTGTTAAACTCATATATTAATAAAAACTGAATTGATTCTTAATTAGTAAATTTTAAGACAGGGATATGATAGAAAAGAGAGTGATAAAGTATAAAGATTTATTTAAGAAATAAAAATTTTCTCTAAACTTTAGAGGAAAGAGTTAAACAGATTTGAAACTAGGAAGTTGTATGTATAAGTGATAGGAAATGATAAGACATGAAAAAAGGATAAACAGGAATATAATAGAAAAGAGAGTGATAAAGTTTAAAGATTTATTTAAGAAAAGAAATTTTCCTCTAAATGTTAGAGGAAACAGTTAAACAGATTTCAAGCTAGGAAGTGGTATGTATAAGTAATAGAAATTGATAAGACATGAAAAAAGGTTAAGTCATTGAGGTTAATTGATGGAGGCTTTATATTTTAAAAAAGAAGATTTACAAAAGGCCTGAGAAGAGTGGCATGATATAGGGAAATTGCAAAAGTTAAAAACAAATTTAGATTGTATAAGCCTGAACCTGAGCAATAAGCAGTAATGTTAAGATAATAGGGGTTATGTATTATTTTCAAAAAATGACAAGTATTATAACATAAAACAAAATGGTTGAATTATAGTAATGTTATGTAGAAGAAGGTAAATAGTAAATTATTCATCATTAATTTAAGCAAATATTTTTCAAGTACCTATTATGTTTTATTAATGAAACCAGTGTCTACTTAGTCTACATTCTAGAGAGACAACAAAGTTATTTATAAGCATGCATGTGTATGTAATATACATACATAAAAGAATAACCATACATATATACAAATAGTTAATTACAGAGTAATGTGAAAGAGCACTAACATTTGAAGAAAGCAGGAAATTACTGACCTAGAAAATGCTGCCTTTGAAGGAAGAGATTGACTCTATGAGGCACAGGTGATAAGGGAGTAAATTTAAGGCATATGGAGCAACCTGTGGAAAGACATAGGGATGAGAGATGGGAATATGTAAGAAGAAGGGAGATTAGTTTGGCTGAATTCCATAGGCCATAAGAAGTACTGTGTAATGAGACTAGATAGATTAGGATTAGATTATGAATGGGTTTTAAAAGCTAAAGCACATACATTTTATTCTAGAGGCAATAAGGAACCATTGGGGTTGAACAAGTAGGGGTGTGACAAGATTATATCTGCATTTAAGGAAAAATCACTATTTGGAATGACATAGGGAAGATAAAATAATCTTTGTCCTTCCTCTGACATTACAGTTTGGGGTTCAATTAAAGTTGGAATACTTTATATTAGTCATATAAACTCAAATAGAAACAGAGCTACTATCCAAATCCCTGCAGCCACACATTAATTTAGAATAACTAAATTAACATTATCTATGTTATATTGTAATTTATTTTGGTAATTATTTTTCAATTATATTTTAATATAGTTCATGCAGCAATCCAGAGAGTGCAGCTGGGTATTTGATACCTCTGCTTTACATGATATAAAAATATCCCTTACTAAATTTGCAAAATCAAGAAGTTCTAAATATACCATTTGTATACCTTAGATTAAGAAAGTATTGCTGAATGCTGTTATCATTGATTAAGTATATGTTGAGTGAAGAATGGATGGGTGGAAGAATGAAAGAGACCCACTAAATCTTATATTAATTTTGTAAAGATTTCCAAGCATTATCTTATCTGCCTAGGTAATTTAACTATCTTCAATTGTCAGTAAAAGTCTCTCTTCTATGAAATTTCAATAGCCATGATGTGTTTTTAAGAACAATAAAAAGAATCATGCCATCAATTACATCAGCAATTAATTACTTCAAAAATGTCTTTCTTATTTTGTAACAATAATTTTTAAGTCCAATATCTAAGAGTGGGATGAGAAAGACAGACACAAAGACAGAGAGAAACAAGTGGGAGGGAGAAAAAATCCAAAGATCTCGAGTTGTTTTGGGGAGCCTAATTTTTAGATTATTTCTGCTTAAAATTTTTAAAGAAATAGGGAATTCACTTTTTCAAAGTACATATAGATATACATATTTTTAACAAGAGCTTTTTTTTTTTACTTTGCCCAATACATGATGACAGTTTTCAACATGCACTGCTGCAAAACCTTGGGTCCAATTTTTTCCCTCCCTATCACTTTCTTCCAATCCCTAAGCAACATGCAATCCACTATAAGTTAAATATGTACAATTCTTCTACACATATTTCCATATTTGCTTGAAAAGATCAGATCAAAAGGGAGAAGGGAAAAAAACAAGCAAGCAAACAATAACACCCCCTTAAAAAAGGAAAATACAATGCTTTGATCTACATTGTCTCCATAGTTCTCTCTCTGGACATAGAAGGTTCTTTTCATCACAAGACTATTGGAACTCCCTTGAATTACCTACCTCACTGTTGAAGAGCCAAAACCATAACAATTGATCATCATACATTGTTATTGCTGTATACAATGTTCTCTTAATTCTACTTCTTTGCTTAGCATCACTTCATCCAGTCTTCTAAGGCTTTTCTGAAATCAGTCAGTTTGGACAGACATATTTTACACAAATATACAAGTACTTTATATACCCAACACACACATACATTTTTTTTTCCTTTTGTTCATGTCTAATCATCTTCTATTCAATGAGTTCTAATAAATTTCTCTAGGCTCTGGAAATAAAATGTAAACTACTATTTAATTTTTAAAATCCCACACATCTTGGCCCCAACCTATCTTTACAACTTGTTTGGCTATTATTCTTGCTCCTGTTTTCTAGTATCCACGTCAGGATGGTGGGATGTTCAAGGTGAACTCTGGGATAAGGGCTTGCTGAGCTCTTTTCAGGTCTGCCTTGTATCTATCTATTTATCTATCTATCCACTTCTCTTCCCAATTACGATGTAAGCTCATTGGGAATATGTACTTTATCATTCTTTATACTTGTATCCCCATTGACTGTTGTAGTTCCTTAATAATATATTCATTGATTTAGTTAAGGAAATATATGTAATACACATATATATTTAGAAAATAAATATGTGTGCCTATAGTGTGCACTAATATTTATCTACATACATATAATACATATGTGAGAGGATTTTGGTCATAAAGGCTAAAATTTAATTTTTGTTTGAAACTACATATAAGTACATATAGATATAAACCATAAGGAACACATTTTCAATCCATGGAATAATACAGTCAGAAAATAACATTGAATGTTTCTCTTTTGTTTTTAATATGTTAAAATTATTTCCCTGACTGTTTCAGCTTCAGAATTGCATACAATAAAAAAGAGAAAACAGGTGGTCCCATTATACAGTGGAAAATATAAAGTATATGGTACTAAATATTTTGTGTATGTGCACACATTCATACATGCATACATAGTACCCCAGGATGCTAAATTCTAAAAACCATTTATTTTTAAAGAATCCAGAATTTTTTAAAGGAATTGTGATTTTTCTACCATAATAATTAAAATGATGAGCAAGATTTTTTTTGATTAATGGAATAGTCAGGTTTTTTTATTATTGATGTTTTTATTTTTTGACTGGTTGATAAGTATGATAATCATGCTCAAAATATTTACTTTGACTTTCTGTGTATGTGAATTATTCTCCCTGGGTTGAACATAAATCATTCTCTTCCTTGAAAACTTGTTCCTTATTCTAATAAGTAAAAATTGCATAAACAAACAAATGATCTTTAGTGTAAAAGGTAGCCGATATTTGGAAAATTAACGTCAAACTGAGTATTATGCATTTCTATAATAGCTGATCCAAAGGTAGTTTGTTAACCATTTCCATGGACATAATATTTCATGAACATGTTATTTTCCACAATTTGTTTTCCCCTAGAAAATTCACATTTCATCAAAATTCTTTTATCAGCTTCAGTAAGAAAAAATAATGTTGCCTAAACAGTACAATTAAAATCTCAAAATTTCAAGTCATATTAACAATATGATTAAATCTAAATAAGGCATAGATGGAAATTATAGAATTGTAGACTAAATCTCATTCCCAAATCTCTCTTTTTTTTATTTTCTAACTTATTTTACTTCTACAGCTTTGTTTTTTTTTTTTTTTTTTTTTTTTGCTTTTTGCTGAGGCAATTGAGATTAAGTGACTTGCCAAGGGTCACATAGCTAAGGAATGTTAAGTGTCTGAGACTAGATTTCAACTCAGGTCCTCCTGACTTCAGGGCTAGTGTTCTATCCACTATGTCACCTAGCTGCCCCACATGTAACCATTTTTACAGCTAATGTGCAAAACCATGCCTCTCACCTGGATCACTTCATTAAGCTTCTGTTATTCATAACTAAAGCCTTTCCTCTCTCTAGTCCACCTTACATAGAGTTGCCAAAGGATCTTGCCAAAATACATATCACACAATGCAATTGAGCTTCTGAAAAAGTTCTAATGGCTTCCTCTTGCCTCTATGATAAAATATAAACACCTCAGATCAACAGATCTTAGTCTTAATTAGTTGATTAATTAATAACAAATATTAACAGATAAACACCTTCCTTGAAAGCTCAGTACTGCAGGCAGAGCCAAGATGGCAAAGTGAAGCCAGGAAGCTGCTTGAGCTTTCCCAGTTTCCCTCAAAAAACACATGAATCCAGGTCTCTGAATAGAGTCTGATGGAATGAAACCACTCTCCAGCTCAAGAGAGATTGAAAGGACTTCAAGAAAGGTCATTTTCACTGGCGTGAAAGGGGTGTTGAGCTCAGCTCAGATGGTGTCCAGGAAAGCTAGTGTGAAGGTCTTAACCACAGCCAATCAGCAACTGAGACCCTGGGTCGTGGCTCATTAGCAGAGCAGAAAAGTGGAGCAGCCTTCATTCCCAGCAAAGAAGGCAAAGTACCAGTCTGTGAAACTAGGCTGTTTCCTGGAGAGACCAGGTTGGCTTATCCCCTTCTGTGAGTAAGCCACCAAACACAAGTGACTTTTGTGCTCAAAGCCAAGGCTCAGAGCTCCACAAGAAGTTTGGGACAGTTCCCACTGTACCCCAGAAACAGAGCTTGACCTCAAAAGTCAAAAGATAGGAAAGATAAAAAAAGAAAGGAAATTAGCAAGAAACAGAAAAGAACCTTAACCATACAAAGCTATTACAAAGACAGGGAAATCCAAAACACCAACTCAGAAGAGAACAAAATACCCATAGTGGAAATTTCAAATACTAACATGAGCCTAGATCTCAAGCCCAGATAGACTTTTTGGAATAATTTGTAAATGATTTTAAAAGGCAAATAAAAGCAAATAGGATGAAAATTGGGGAAATAAATGAGAGATATATGGAGAGTCTATAGATTGGAAAAGGAAGGCCACAAATTGAGTGAAGAGAATAATTCCTTAAAAACACATTTGGCCAAATCCTCTCCTCCAAAAAAAATCTATTGAAGAAAACAATCTATTGAAGAAAAGGAGAATTAATCAAGTGTCAAAAGAAACACAAAAACTAACTGAAGAAAATCATACATCAAAAACAAGAACTGGACAAATTGCCCTGATAAACTAGAATGAGAGAGCAAAATAGTCTTTTAAAAATCCATTGGCCATCTGCAGAAAGAGATCCCACAAAGAAAACCCTAAAAACTATTCTTGCAAAATTGCAGAACTATAATCTCAAGAAAAAATAATGCAAGCTGTCAGAAAATAAAAAAAAAGAAAGAAAAAAAGCAATTCAAGTATCAAGACACCAGAGTTACATTACCTAGGAACTGGCAGCTTCTTGAATAAAATATTGGAGAGCTTGGAAGACCATATTCCAGAAGGCAAAGAAGTACAACTGGCATTATAACTCAAGAATCAACTATGAAGTGAACTGAATCTCATATTTCAGGGGAGGAGATGGATCTTAATGAAATGAGGGACTTTTAGTAATTTCTATCAAAAAGACCAGAAGTAAACAGAAATTTTGATCTTCAAACACAGAACTCAGGAGAACCATTGAAAAAGAAAAAAAAAAGAAAAAAGAAAACTATTTAAAGTTAAACTGTTTACATCCCTAGATAAGAAAATGATACTTGTAACTCTTCAGAACTACATCTTTTATTTGGGTATTTTGAGGGGGCACACATGTTCAGAGAATGTGGATATAGTTTGACTATGGTGTAATGAAATCAAAGAAAAAGACAATAAGGAGTGGGGAAAACATCATACTAGGAGAAAAGGAAAAGGGAAGTAAATTGGAATAAATTAGATCACATGCAGAGATACAAAAACTCTCTGTTAAACAATAGAGGGAAAGAAAGGAGTCACATGAGCATTGTCTTAAGTTTAATCTCAATAGTTTTGTTTCAAAGAGGAAATAACATTCACTAGGGTGTAGAAATGTATCTTACCCTACTTGGAAGAAGGACAGGAAAGGGGAAAGCAAAGGGAGAGGCTGGATAGAAGGGAGAGCAGAAACACTAGAAGAAAGGGGTAAGAGAAGAAACAGGGTAAAAGAAGAAGGGCAGAAAGTAAGAACAAAAGTATGTACTGGGGAGAAAATAAGATAGTGAGAAATACACAGCTGGCAAACATAACTGTGAATGTGAATAGGATGAACTCCCTCATAAAAAAACAAGCGAATAGCAGCAGGTATTAAACACCAGAATCTTACAATATGTTGATTACAAGAAACACATATGAAACAAAGATATATACTGAATAAGGGTAAAAAAACTAAAGCAGAATTTATTATGCTTCAGTTGAAACAAAAAAAATCAAGGGTAGCAATTCTGATCTCAGATAAAGCAAAAACAAAAATAGATCTAATTAAAAGTGATACGGAAAGAAACTACATTTTGTTAAAAGGTACCATAGACAAGTGTTATGGAGACTAAATGTATATCCAACAAGTAGTATAGTATCCAAATTCTCAGAGAAGAAAGTAAGCTGATTACAGAAAGAAATAACAAGTAAATATATACTAGTAGAGAACCTTAATCTTGCCCTCTCAGACTGAGATAAATCTAGACAAAAAAATAAGCAAGAAAGAAACTAGAAGGTTAATAGAATTGATAAAAAAAAATAGATATGATAGAACTGAAGAAAATTGATTAGATATAAAAAGAAATAGACTTTTTCTCAGCAATACATGGTACATAGACAAATTTTGAGCTTGTATTAGCATAAAACCCTCAAAATCAAAAGCAGAAAGGGAGAAATAGTAAATGCTTCCTTTTCAGATCTCAATGGAATAAAAATCACATTCACTAAAGGGCCAGCCAAAGATGTAAAAACCAATTGGAAATTAAATAATTTACTTGTAAAGAATGAGTGTGTCAAACAATAAATCATAGAAATAATCAATAATTTGTTACAACAGAATGACAAGAATGAGACAGCATACCAAAACCAGGGGATTCAGTCAAAGCAGGCCTAAGAGAAATTTCATATCTCTAAATACTTACATGAAAAAAAGAGAAAGAGGAGATCAATGATTTGGGCATGCAACTAAAAATGTATAAAAAGAACAAGTTAATATCCAATTAAAAACCAAATTACAAATTACAAATATCAAAGGAAAAAAACTAATAAAATTGAAAGTAAGAAAACTATTGAATGAATTAATAAAGCTAAAAGTTGGTTTTGTGGAAAAAATGTATAAAATTCTGATTAATTTGATTAAAAAGAAGGAAATAAAAAACCAAATAAGTAACATAAAAAAATGAAAAGGATTAACCCAAAGAAGAAATTCAAGTAGTAATAAGGATTTATTGTGCCCAAATGTATACCTACTGTATGGATATGAAATGGATGAATATGTACAAAAGTATAAATTATCCAGATTAACAGAACAGAAAATAAATTACTGAAATAGCATATTTTAGAAAAAAATAAATTGAACAAGCCATCATTGAACTTTGTAATAAAATATCTCCAGGATTAGTTGGATTTACAAATGAATATTTAATAACAATTAACTCCAATACTTAATAAATTATTTGGAAAAATAAACAAAGGAGTATTGTGAAATTCCCTTTTTCACACAAATATAGTGCTCATGCCTAAAGGAGGAAGAATAATTCCTAAATTAGAAGCAAAAAATGACAGAACATTATCCCTAATGAATATTGATACAAAAATTTTAAATAAAATATTAACAAAGAGGTGACAACTTATCAACAGTACAATACACTATGACCATCTTGACTTAGCTAAAAAGAAATCATGAAGTGATAAATTCAACTAGATGCTCAACCCAGGCAATACTTTCATATCTTCCTATTTGATATGTAGTTATGCTCATTATAACAGTCATTTCAAACCCTTTTATTCCACATCAATATTATCATAGCATTTTCCAGTCAACCACTCAGCTAAGAATCTTACCACTTTCTTTACTGAAAATTTAAGGCCAAAATGAACACTTCTTCTCTGTCCCTCTTGTGATGACACTCAGATGCTTTCTCCTACTATTTCCTTCTTTATCCTTGTCTCAGTAGACTCAGTTTTTCTTTTTGCTGAGAAAAACCTCCCTGCTCACCAGCTTGAGCCCATCCTTTGCAATAATCTTTAGTAGATTGTTCATTCATATGTTCACTCTCACTAATCTACAAGTTCTTGAAATCAACCAGAAGCTTTCTTATAGTCTACAAACATGTCAATGCCTTCTCCATCAAAATAATACAAAAAAAAAAAAAACCCCAAACAAAACAAATTATTTATCTGAGTATCCCTGATCTAGCTTTCACTCAATTATCTTGCTTCACCTTCTTTGGCATGCACACCTTTAAGAAAATGATGCATAATCAATGGCACCACCTCCTTTCACTCTATTCTAAAACCTTGTATTCTAGTTTCCATCTTCTTAATGCAACTGAAAATGCTTTCTTCAAAATTGGCCAATGATCTCTTGATTCCATATCATTATTGTGCCATATTTCTGAATATTTTTACCTAAGTATCTGTATGTAGGTCTCTGAACAGGCTACTTAAGGAACTAAATATCAAAGAAAGTAATACATAGCCAAGATACAATAAATTTTATAGGGAATCTAAAGATCAAATTCAATATTTGCAAATCAGTTATGTGAAAAAAGGAAATGAATTTATGCAACTTGTATAATGGGAAAAATAAGTTAAGATACATGTTTCTGTTCATTCTAAGGAATATTTTCTAACAGTTCATGCTAGACAATATTAAATGAGCTTTAAAAAAAAGGTAATGAATTTCTTTACTGTAGGGGTGTTTGGAGAGAAGCTAGGATGGTATTTGTCAGTGAAGTTGTTAAGGACATTCTGAGATATCCTTCCAAATTTAAGTTTCTTTGATTCATTACAATATTTACAGTAATCATCTCCATAATATTCCATACAAATCTGGCCTCAGAGTATTAATTTGCTTCATCATTGAGGAATTCCATTATCTTTTAAAATTCTTTCTCCCTAAATGAAACTTCGTTATTGTTGTTTTACAAAAATGTGAAGAGGTAAAGGAGAGGCAAACCTTAATTTCATTGTATAGGGCACTGCCTCTGCCAAATATGTCAGAAACTAGTTTCTAATTTATAGTATCAGAGGTTTATTATGCAATGATAGGTAAGATAACTTGCTCACAATCACATATAAAGCATGTGTAAGGGGTTGAGCTTCATCCCAGGTATTTCTAAATCCAAGATTAACTATATATTATATTAGAAAATCCTGCTGTTGTTGCCATACAATTGGTCACAAGTGTGTATGTGTGTATGCATGTACATATGTTTATACACACATATATCCTTATACACACATGCACATATAGGAATATACATGCATATACCTATATAAAGCTACATGTATATATATATATACAATTAGGAGACTAGATTGTCATTCCCCTAGAAAACACTGAGATACTTCATCAGTGTTTTCCACATGCTTTAAGCCAGGATTTCAAACAGATCATTTCATCCTCAATCATCATCAAACAGTACATTTTTTCTTCCACCACAAGAATACATTATCATTTGGTTGGAGAAAACATAGGCATTGTGTAATCACCTTGGCAATTAACACGCACCTATCGAAAAGCGCTGAAGGTGAGAAGCAGTTTGTTCTTTCTTTGGGAAAATTACTGGGCAGATATGACTTCTTTCTTTTTTTTATTAAAGTTTTTTATTTGCAAAACATATTCATTGGTAATTTTTCAACATTCACCCTTGCAAAGCCTTCTGTTCCAAATGTTTATCTCCTTGCCCCCATCCCATCCCCTAGATGGCAGATAATCTAATACATGTTAATTATGTTAAAATACATGAGAAATTGAACATATGTATACATATTTATACAGTTATCTTGCTGTGCAATAAAAATCAGATCTGCAAGGAAAAAAAACCTGAGAAGGAAAACAAAATGCAAGCTAACATAAACAGAAAGCATATAAATATGTCATGATCCACACTCAGATCCCACAGGCCTCTCCCTGGATGTGTATGGCTTTCTTCATCCCTAAACAATTGAAATCGGTTTGAAACATGTCATTGTTGAAGAGAGCTATGTCCATCAGAATAGATCATCATATACTTTTATTATTGCCACCTATAATGGTCTCCTGGTTCTGGTCATTTCACTTAGCATCAGTTCATGCAAGTCTCTCCAGGCCTCTCTGAAATCATCCTGCTGAACGTTTCTTACAAAACAACAATATTCCATAACATTCATATACCACAATTTATTCAGCCATTCTCCAATTGATGGGCATGCATTCAGTTTCCAGTTTCTAGCCACTAAAAAAATAGTTGCTACAAATATATTTGCACATGTGGGTCTCTCTCCCTCCTTTAAGATGTCTTTGGAATATAAGCCCAGTAGAAACACTGCTGGGTCAAAGGGTATGCACAGTTTCATTCCTTTTTGAGCATAGTTCCAAATTTCTCTCCAGAATGGTTGGATCCATTCACAGTTCTACCAACAATGTATCAGTGTCCCAGTTTTCCCACAGCTTAATACAATCAAAATTATCTATCAGATGTTCAAATAAGATTTCCAGTTCTTTAGACACAAATTCTTCCTTTTCCACAGATCTGAGAGGTAAACTATCCTATGTTTCTCTAATTTTTTTATAATATCACTCTTTGTGTCTAAATCCTCAAACCATTTAGATCTTATCTTGTTATGTGGTATTAGGTATGGGTCAAGCCCTAATTTCTTCCACACTAGTTTCAAATTTTCCCAGCAGTTTTTGTCAAATATTGAGGTCTTATTCCAAAAGCTGGGGTTTTTGGGTTTGTCAAATACTAGTTTGCTAGTGTTATTAACTATTTTGTCCTGTGATCCTATGCTATTCCACTGATCGACTACTCTATTTCTTAACCAATACCCAATGGTTTTGATGACCACTGCTTTATAATACAGTTTTAGATCTGGCATAGCTAGGCCACTTTTCATAGGTATTTTTTTTTCATTAATTCCCTTGAGATTCTTGACCTTTTGTTCTTCCAGATGAACTTTGCCACTATTTTTTCTAGATCTGTAAAATAATTTCTTGGGAGTTGGATTGGTATAACTCTAAATAAGTAGACTAATTTAGGGAGTATTGCCATTTTTATTATAGTCACTTGGCCTACTCATGAGCACTTGATATTTTCCCAATTGATTAGGTCTGACTTTATTTGTGTGGAAAGTGTTTTGTAATTTTGTTCATATAGTTCCTGACTTTGCTGTGGAAGACAGATTCCTAAATATTTTATACTATTGACAGTTATTTTGAATGGAAATTCTTTTTGTATCACTTGATGCTGAATTTGTTGGTAATATATAAAAACGCTGATGATTAATGTATATTTATTTTGTATCATACAACTTTGCTAAAGTTATGAATTGTTTCTAGTAGTTTTTTAGTTGAGTCTCTAAAGTTCTCTAAATATACCATCGTATCATCTGCAAAGAGTGATAATTTGGTTTCCTCATTACCTACTCTAATTCCTTTAATCTCTTTTTCTTCTCTTACTGCCAAAGCTAACATTTCTAATACAATATTCAAGAGTAATGGTGACAGTGGGCAGCCTTGTTTCACTCCTGATCTTATTGGGAATGGTTCCAGTGTGTCCCCATTACATATGATGTTTGGTGATGATTTTAAATAAGTAGTCCTGATCATTTTAAGGAAAAGTCCATTTATTACTATAGTCTCTAGTGTTTTTAGTAAGAATGGATGTTGTATTTTATCAAATGTTTTTTCTGCATCTATTGAGATAATCATATGGTTTTTGTTAGTTTGGTTCTTAATATAGTTGATTATTCTGATAGTTTTCCTAATATTGAACCAACCCTGCATTCCTGGTATAAATCCTACTTGGGCATACTGAATTATCCTGGAGATGACTTTATGTAATCTTATTGCTAATATCTTATTTATGATTTTTGCATCAATATTCATTAGGTAAATTAGTTTATAGTTTTCTTTCTCTGTTTTCACTCTACCTGGGTTAGCCATCAGCACCATATCTGCAGCATAAAAGGAATTTGGTAGAACACCTTCTTTCCCTGTTTTTTCAAATAGTTTATATAGCATTGGAATGAATTGTTCTTCGAATGTTTGGTAAAATTCACATGTAAATCCATCTACCCTGGAGATTTTTTCTTAGGGAGTTGATTACTTCCTTGTTCTAAATCTTTTTTTAATGGGGCTATTTAAATAATTCATTTTCTCTTCTCTTAACCTGGGCAATCTAAACTTTTGTAGATATTCCTCCATTTCATTTAGATTATCAAATTTATTGGCATAAAGTTGGGCAAAGTAACTCCTAATTAGTGCTCTAATTTCTTCTTCATTGGTCGAAAGTTATCCCTTTTTTTGAGACTAATCATTTGATTTTCTTCTTTTCTTTTTATAATTAAATTAACTAAACACATCTATTTTGTTGGTTTTCTCATAAAATCAACTCAGTTTTATTTATTAATTCAATATTTTCTTATTTTTGATTTTTTTAATCTCCCCTTTTTATTTTCAGAATTTCCAATTTGATATTTAATTGAGCATTTTTAATGTGTTCTTTTCCTACCTTTTTAAATTGTAAGCCCAATTCATTGATCTTCTTCTCTTTCTCTATTTTATGCAAGTAAGCATCTAGAGATATAAAATTACCCTTTATAACTGCTTTGGTTGTATCTCACAAATTTTGGTATGTTGTCTCATTATTGTCATTCTCCTGGATGAAATTATTGATTGTGTCTATGATTTGCTGTTTCAGCCATTTATTTCTTTAGGATTAGATTACTTAAATTCCAAATAACTTTTGGTCTACTTTCTTCTGGCCTTATATTGCATAAGTTTTTATTACATCATGATCTCAAAAAAATTCTTGTATTATTTCTGCCTTTCTGCATTTGATTTTGAGGTTTTTATGTCCTAACACATGGTCAATTTTTGTAGAAGTTACATGAATTGCTGAGAAAAAAATAAACTCCTTTCTGTCTCCATTCAATTTTCTCCAAAGATTTATCATACCTAACTTTTCTAACATTTTGTTTACCTCCTTAACATCTTTCTTATTTATTTTGTGGTTCCATTTATCTAATTCTGAGATAGCAAGGTTGAGCTTCCCCATTAGTATAGTTTTGCTGTCTATTTCTTCTTGCATCTCTCTTAACTTCTCTAGGAATTTTGATGCTCTGCCACTTGGTGCATATATGTTTAGTATTGATATTGCTTGATTATCTATGGTACCCTTTAGTAAAATATAGTTTCCTTCTTTATCTCTTTTAATTAGATTTATCTTTATTTTCACTTGCTCTGAGATAAGAATTGCTACAGCTGCTTTTTTGTTGTTGTTGTTATTGTTGTTCACCTGAAGCATAATAGATTCTGCTCCAGCCCTTTACCTTCACTTTGTATGTATCTCTATGTTTTAGATGTGTTTCTTGCAAACAACATATTGTTGGATTCTGGCTTTTAATCCAATCTGCTATCTGCTTCCGTTTTATGGGAGAGTTCATCCTATTCACATTCACAGTTAAAATAACTAAATCTGATTTTCCTGCCATCTTATTTACCCAGTTATGTTTTCTTCTTTCCTTTCCCCTTTCTTACTTCCCCCCTCTCGAATTATTTTGCTTTTGATGACCATCTCCCTCAAACAGCCCTTCCCTCTTTAGAGCCCCTTCCCCCTTTTTACACCTTTCCCCTAATTCTTCAATTTTCCCTTCTATTAGTCTTTCCCTCTCTTTTCCTCCTTCCCCCTCCCCCACTTCCCTATAAGGTGGGACAAGTTTCTCTGTGAAACCAAATATGTCTGATATTCTCTCTTAGAGCCCTATCTCATGAGAATAAGATCCACACAATGTTCATCCCTCTCCCTTCTTTCCCTCAATTATATTGGGTTTTCTTTGCCTTTTCATGAGATTTTCCTTATTTTTACCTCTTTTTTACCTTATTTTACCTCCTTTTTCCTCTTTTTCCAGTATGATCTCCTTTTCACCTCTAATTTTTTTTCATATTATCAAAGTAAAATCTGATTATACCCACATTCTTTAAATATATCCATAATAGAAATATAGTTCTCGAGACTTCTTTCCTTTTTGCCTTTTGATGATTCTCTTGAGTTCTGTGTTTGGAGGCCACATTTCTTATTCAGTTCTGGTCTTTTCTTTAGAAATAGGTGAAATTCTCCTATATCATTAAATGTTCATCTTCTTTCCTGAAAGATAGTGTTCATTCTAGCTGAATAACTTATTCTTGGCTGTAATCCAAGTTCCTCTGCTTTTTGGAATATCTGATTCCAGGCCCATCAGTCCTTTAAGGTGGAAGCTGATAGATCCTGGGTGATTCTAATTATGGCGCCTCGGTATTTGAATTGTTTCTTTCTATCTGCTGCAGTATCTTTTCCTTGGTGCCATAGTTCTGAAATTTAGCCATGATGTTCCTTGGGTATTTAATTTTAGGGAATCGTTCAGGAGGTAAACCATGGATTCTTCTGATGGCTATTTTATCTTCTGATTCTAAAACATCAGGGCAGTTTTCTTTCATGATTTCCTGTTAGATAGTGTCTAGATTCTTTTTTCATCATGACTTTCAAGAAATCCAATAATCCTTAGATTGTCTCTCCTAGATCTATTTTCCAGGTCAGTTGTTTTTCCTAGGAGATATTTCATAGTTTCTTCTATTTTTTTTTTCATTTTTTTTGTTTTTTAGTTGACTGATTCTTGAAATCTTATTGATTCATCCACTTCCAATTATTCAGTTCTAATTTTAGTGTATTATTTTCTTCAGTTACCTTTTTAGCTCCTTTTGTAATTGGCCAATTTGTTCATTGCATACGTTTTCCATTTCACCAATTTTGTTTTTCCATGAATTGGTTTCTTTTTCATATCTTTTTTGTAGGGTATTATATCCATCTTGCAATGATCTCATTTCATTTCCCCATTTTTCTTCTAACTCTTTTTTGAGATTCTTTATGCTATTTTTATGCTTCCAGGAAAGCCTTGTGAAATGGGGAATAGGTCATTTCTCCCTTTTTGGCTTCCTCTGTAATTGCTTTGCCTTTAGGCACCTCAAGATCTGAGATCTGTTCTCTTTTTCCATAAAAGCTGTCTATAGTGAGAGTTCGTTTTTTTTTGTTTTTTTATTCATTTTTAAGGCTTGAGTTCTGTAAAGCAAAGGAGTGATAGCTGCTTTAATTTTCCCTGGGGCACTTCCACTGATTGACTTTTGGCTTTGAGTAATTGGGGCTAGGTCTATTGTTATCAGTAATTTACAATCTACCTTTTATAAAAGGCAGATCTTCCAAAGCACCTGCTTGCAATCAGGACAGAGTGGCCTAGGAGGCTCACAGAAGCTTCCCAGGTGCTTAGAAACTGCCATGTTCTGAGTCCTGACACAGCTTCCTGCCCTGGTCTCCCAGTGCTGCTCTCTGGGCTTAGCAGACTGTCTGCCTGCCCAACTGAAATAGACCTGTCCTGAAGTTCTTCCAAGGTAACTTCTTCTCCAAATATTTGGGGGTACTTTGACTCCAAAACCACTCTTGAGACTTAATCTGCCGTTGGTTTGAGAGAAAGGTCAGAGGAGGTCACAGAGAGTCATGTCTGCACTCCATCATCTTGATATGATTTCTTTCTAAGAAAATAGGAGAAAAGAACAAAAAAGATAAATAGGCACATATTTTCAGTGACAGACCCTGGGTCTGAAAACATCTTTCCAAATGTACCTTCTAATACTACTATCCCTCCCCAATATTTTAGACATTTTTGAGTCTTAAATAAGACAAACTTGTGTTATGTACCCTGCATTTAGCAGATGTTGCTGATAATGACAGTTTTGTGGGTGAAAAAGGTGAAGCAACTTGATTTGCATTCCTGCTAAGATGTCTTTTCTCATCAACATCATCATCATGTCCTTTCAAGGCCTGGGTATACTTAGCAAATCAGTAAAATCAGAACCATACATATGACATTTGTCAAACAAGTGCTTAGAGCATGTTAAAAGTAGACCAGTTAGGGAAGTAGAAATGATGCATTTTTAAAACTGGCAGCATTTTCAGCCACAAAAAATAACAAGGTGCAAAATTTCTATTCTAAAATCTTTTTTTTTTCTTCCGCAGGGTTATGAGGGGAAGTGAGAAACTACTTTACAATTCTTTTCCTCATATTAACTAACTTGCAATTGAAATTTGAAATTTTCTATAGTGCAGAAAGTTGTATGTGATTTCCAGTTTAAATACCATCATTTTATATAATTCTTATCAGTACCCTACGTGTCTATTCATCTAATCCTGACCTCAGTTCTATTCTTTCACTGAAATAGGAAAATTTTCTCTTCTACCTCATTAACTATTAACTCGTCACAGTTTAGCTCTCACTTTTCCATTTCTTAATTTTTTATGCATTTTTTCTTTCTCTTTCCTTCTACTTTATTTTTTTTAATCTGAAATTACATTTTACAAGGAAACCTAGCAAACTAGTTAGAAAAGCACTTTCTTACTAATTCCCTAAAGATACATAAATTGTATCTACACAGAACTATTCAAATTCATCAGTTTGCTACCACTGAAAGAGCTACAAAATTTTTCAAATGCATTCTAATTTGCTCTCTTTCTCCTGTTCAATTCAGGGCTTAGCAGAATATTTATCCTCAGTACTGTACAACATTTATGTGCTGAAGAACTAATTCAAGGGGCTGCCCTCCCAACTACATGTCATAGTCTAGAAAAAAAACAATTTTCATTCATCTTTCCTTGTTTATTCTTTCTTGTGTGACTTGTTTAGAGAGTTTTCTTTTGTATGATGGTATGCTCATCACTCACTAGTATGGTTTATAAAATATGATAAAATCAGTCAAATGACTTCTGTAAAAAGGAGTATGAAGAAGTCCTCAAAATTCACTAGAAATTCTTCTTCTATTTAGACCTTGTTGGGAACTGCAAGACATTGTTGACTCTTTTTGATGATCATATTTCTCCCTTTTTTATCTCTTAATTAATACCAGAGCACCTTGAGGCTGCATAGGTGAACCTTCACTTTAATCTTGACTAGAACCAGACCTTTAAGTCACTTTTGCCAGGGCCCCAGTCATCTAACAATCTACTTTTGTTTTATGTATTCTCCTATTAGAATTGTATATTCTTGGGGATAGGAATTGTCTAAATTTCTTATATATGTGACTACAGAATTTAGTACTGTGTCTAATATAGAGTGAGCACTTAATAACTTTTTTGATCATTCCTACATTAATATGGATGATGAGACAATTGAACAGTTATTTCCTCAACTAAGTATATCAAATTTTTCTTGCACAACAATGATAAGTTTGGAAATATGTATATATATATTCAATTTGTCAAGTATTGTAACATAATTAACATGTAGTGGATTTCCTGTCATCTAGGGGAGGGGTGGGGACAAGGAGGGAAAAATTTGTAACAGAAAGCTTTGTAAGGGTCAATGTTGAAGAATTACCCATACATATGTTTTGCAAATAAAATCTTTAATAAAAAAATAAGTATATCAAAGAACTTTATATAATCTTAATATTTGTAAAATATTCAATTGGAAGACCATTGGCTTTAAATCTGCATCTTGTATTATTGGGTCAAATGTTCATTATCAGTAAACAGTAAACACAGTAGGATCATATATTTTCTAAACTTTTCAGTCAGTTAAGTGATTGTAATACAGTTGGGGTCTGACATAAAATCCACAGTTGCAGATGATCCAAATGGTGAATACAGAGAGACTAGCAAATTTTAAAGTGACTTCCAGGCATGAAAATTGCTATCTAAGAAATCTAGGATTAGGAAAGGAAGTTAACTTGATCATATATTGAAGGAATAACAGGAATAGTAAAAGTGTTATGGACTACCATACAAAGAGACAAACTTATACAATGTTATTACAGATTCTCTATAAATTGTTTATGGTCAAACATGAACAAAAATCACTTAACTTATAAATACATGATTGGTGTGGAATTTAATGATCATACTGAATATGTAGATTGATAAAAATCAGCAAAATTTCATCTGTCCTACGTATCTGAATTTCCCCAACAATTCCTGGATAGACTGGAATGCCAATCTTTAGTCATAAAAATCAGAAAGATTAACAAAAATACACACTAGAAACCTAAAAACTGCAATTTGTGTCACCAACAGTGCTCAAAGCAATAGTTCATACTTACCTACAAACCTAGCTCAGGTTTGTAAAATATTTTACATACTATCTATCTATCTATCTATCTATCTATCTATCTATCTATCTACACATATACATATGTGTGTGTGTATATATATATATATACATATATCAAAGTGTTTATAGCACTCATATATAATATATATATGAGTGCTATAAACACTCTGTTAGGGTCATCTGTGACAATTAAATCATTTTGTAGATTAAAAAAAATGGGTCTCAGAAATTATATTTCACAGGTCAGAGAGGTTAAAAAAATAGCAGTACTGAAATTTGAACCCAGGTGCTCTACCTTTAGATCTCATAATATTTCCATGGCACCATCAAGCCTGACAACAAAGCAGCCTTATCAGAAGCTGATTAACAATTAAGGGTAACAAAGCATAAATCCTCTACATTGATGTGTCCAGAAAAATGTTCACAGAATTCATTTTCAGATGATCCCTGAGAAATAGATATAAAAGAAGCTAAAGAGGAAATGAGACACAGGAAAGTATAGGAAGAAAGACAGTAAAGAGGAAAGGTATAGAAGAGTAAACATGCAATGTATATTTGGGAGCTCAAATGCTAAAGCAATTCAAGTCAATTCAATAAGTCAATGTTAATTAAAAGTCATCTTTATGACTATTAATGAGAAGTAGGGGAATTAGGCTTTTGAAAAGGCTTACTTGAAGAAAGAAAAGCAAAATCATTAAAGAGAAAATAGAGAAAGTCTAGGCCAATTCAAAAGAAGCAACCTGCTGTTGTGCAAAAAGATACTTAGTGACACCCCAAGCAATGGGGTCATCTACTTCAACAATGATCACCAGAGAAAACCTGAACAAAAGTGCAGGGATCATGCTAGGTGCAGGACTTTCTTTTTCTTAATTATTCTCCTTCTTCTAATGCTGATATTATGCCAGGGTGACTCTCAGCTTTTGAGCATTTTAACAAGTCTTCTTTTCCACTATGAAACAAAAAACGAATTGCTAATATAGAATCCTATTTAAATGACACTTTTCACTGGATTACTATTCATACATCGTCGTTATAATGAAAATTCCTTACACATATAAATTCATCACATTTTTTAAAGCAGTAAAACAAATATATTAACAAATATAAATGCACTTTATTATATCTTAAGCAGTATATAAATGTGAGATGATATACTTAGAATTCTTTGTAAACATTTATGCATTACATAAATATTTGCTGTTATTATTATGTGACATGCATATCATTTGATCTTTATATAATCTTGGGGAATTGCCAGGAAAGGTACCACAATTTTACATATCAGGATACTGCGGCTCATGAAGGTGAAAAAAAAAAACTTACCTCAGGTCTTATAATCAGGTAATGTCAGGATACCTTTTGAACTAATACTTACTCTATTGCATTGTGGTTTCTCTAGTTAACCCTGTACTCTGGAAAAATACACCCCAAAATGAGTATTGTCAATTTTCTATACAGTCCAGACCAAAAGAAATATTTTCTTCAAATTCATGAATAATTGATTACATGATTGAACTATGCTGTCTATCTGATTTCACATGTGTATTTGACCTAACATCTTCAGGGGATTATTTTTTTAAGCAACACAATCAGGGGTAGACTTCCATGATTCTATTCATTAAAGGAAAAAATAAAACATGATCATGATGCAAAAATCCTACACATTAATGGAAATACATTCCTTCTTATCCTGTTGAGTGGGAACATTGAGTGGCATTCCGCCTGTGAGACTTTTCTCACCTGTACCTACTCTTAAATTCAATTCTTTTTTTTCTTTTTGCTATTCTGATGATGGTGAGGTTAATAATGAGACTGAAAGATGCTGACATGAAGTATTTAAAACAAAAGTTTTTGAATTATTAACGAAACTACAAGGGCAGAATCAGATGATTCAATGGAAGTCATGATCTTAAAAAGACCAATAATGATACTAAATTTTAATGAAGTACAGGGTAGCAGTAAAATGCACCATTTCATCTGCCATTAACCTTTTTGATATGCTACTATGAGATTCTTAACTTCTTAAGACACAGTATCTTTTAATGATAAGAACAGGTGATTATTCCATTTAAATGAACATGCTTAACTGAAAGATGGCAGGGGAGTGAAAATAGATGGGGACTTTGAATGAAAAAAAATATAAAAGGCTTAGCAGAGATAATTAAGGGTAAAAAGGAGCTAGAAAAGTACTGATTCACATGCAATTAAAAAAAAACTAATGCAGTTCCTTTTCATAATTGTAATGAAACTGCTGTTATTTAAAAAATATGACAATTTAAAATAAATGGTAGACTTCTACAGATGTTTGCCAAGAAAACTTAGAAGGAAATGGCATCAAAACATTTCTTCAAGTACCTGCAAAAATGGGGGGAAAGCCTTTTTAATCATCTTTGAAATGTTCCAAAACAATAATTTCAGAAGAAAAATCTGAGTTTGAATGAACAATGTGAAGATCTTCCAAGAGTCAATTAGTTTTAGCCACATTTCATTTCCCATGTATTTCAATGAATCAAATGAGAGGATGTCTGTGAAGATGTTTTGTGAATGATAAAATGACGCACAAACTAAATATGATGGACGTAGACATGGTGGCTTTTGAATTAATTATTGGTGAAAAAATTCTGCAAATAGCTAAACTTCCCTCAATTTCATATTTCAAGTTCAGCTATAGAGCATAGGAGAAATAATAGTCCAATGACATACAATTACAAGGTAGCTACCTAACTTGGAGTTGGGAACACCAGATTCTGTACTTAACTTTGCAATCAATATTTCTAGGGAGAGATGGAGTGGAGTGAGAAAAGTTACTGGACCCTAGACAATGGGTTAAGTAATGAAATAAAAGAGAAAATAGTTTTTCCATACATTATAGCAAATGATTAGTATTAGATTATCTTTTCCAGTTGAATTATGTGATAATTTGAGTTGGCACATTAAATAAAATTGCTATTTTCATGTTGTGAAAACACAATTTGTTACTATAACTCTCAGGACAGATAGATGTAATTCAAGAACTTGAAGAGACCACAAAAATCATCTTATGTAGTCTCCTTTTTGTGCACATAAAAAGATGGGTTGCATGACTAAATAACAGTTCTGGTAATTCAGAATTCAAGTCTTCTTACCCCAGGATCATAATGTCTTATTGCATTTTCAAATCTGTTTATTTATCTAAATAATCAGTAGGGATAGGAAATAAAATAACCAGGAATAGAACTTATTGGGGGAGAAAAGGATTAGTAATCACTGATCTCAAAAAAAAGTTAAAAGGAAAAAAAAATTTATTCAAAAAAGAAAAATAGGCAAACTATACTATATGCCAACCACATTAATATTGTTTTAGACTATTTAAAATAACTAGATAGTATAAGGTTGGAACATTGTTGTGGTATAGGAAATGATGTGTTAGTAGATTTAGAAAAAATATAGAAAGACTGGGACTCATGAAGGATGATGTTATCCATCCTTCAGAAAAACAGAGGACAAACAAGGATAGTTTGTCCTTACATATTTGTGTATGAATGAACATATCATATATATGGGTGCATGATTGTAGATGACTATATGTATACATGTATATGTATATTTATATATACATACATACATATATGTGTATGTGTATACACATAAATATATAAATACACACACACATATATGTTTGAAGTGAGCAGAACCAGGAGTACATTTACACAATAACAGCAAGATAATATGATGATCAACCATGATAGACTTAGCTATTTTTAGAAATACAATGATCCAAAACAACTCCAACAGGCTTGAAATAGAAAAGGACTAAACAGAATGAATGAAAATTAAAGGACATTTTTTTTTTGCTTTTTTGCTTGGGCTTTTTTGTGTTTTTTTTTTTGCTCTGGCTTTTCTTTCACAACATAACAAATATGAAAATATAATTGAAATAACTTTATATGTATAATCTATATAAGATTGCTTAATGTCTTCAGGAGTGGAAAGGTAAGAGAAGGAAGGAGAAAAATCTGGAACTCAAAATCTTACAAAAATGAATGTTAAAAACAATTTTTATATACTAGTACAAAAATAAAATAGTATTGAGGGACAAAAAGTGCACAGCATAGAACAAATGAAAACCTACAAAGAAGGGAAGATAAACAATTCTGAACTCCAATTGTATAATTTATTATGCAGGCTTTCTTGAAATGAAAATTCATTATTTCATATTTTGAATCCTCTCATGTTCTGCTAAGCACGTGATAATGTATTTTTTATTTTTGGTTTTGAAATAAAAAGTAAATTGAGGAAATATTTTAAAAATCACTATGAATGATAAAAATATGTATACATATTCAAAACAAATGAAAAAAGAAAGAGCACAATGCATTACTTTGTCTATAAACTAATCATCTTCAATCTTAGCTTAGAGTTCCCACAAAGAGTACTGTCAATAGTCACTGATTTTATTTATCTTATTATTTCACCTCACTCAATATTCTTCCTCCTTGTGCTTGGAAAACTATACATTTGGATTTTTAATTAATGATTGAGCTTACAAAATTTAGTTTAAGATTATGGTGTGCATAGAAGTACCTAAAATTTCAATGTCTTTGACCCAGTATAGTACTATTTACTTAACATCATGCCAGTCTATATCTCACCTCACCTTTGATCACTGTCCCCATACAATTCTTCAAGAGGAAAAAGTCTCTCCTTTTTTTTGCTATCCACTTGGTTTAACCAAACTGAAATGTAACTAACAATGACTACATATAATCATCATTCACTTAGTGAACTATGAAATAAAAACCCATCCCATATCTGCTACACACATAATCCCTTACTCTCATGAATTCCAATTTCTTAATCCTAATAGAATTTTTGAATTTGAATTTATATAAGATTATTGAAAGTAGGATCTATTTTTCCCTATTCTTTTTTATACCTAGAAGCTAACAAAGTGGTTTTTTTACATAAATTGATTAATAAATTGCATGTTGGATTGAATTAAATGAGATTACTGGATTCAACCAATCTATTAATCAATATTACTTACATTTCACAATTGTTTGCTAACCTTTCAGCTTAAGCAAAAAAAAAAAAAAAAAAAAAAAAATCACTGCAGTTTTCCCAAGTTGTGTTCCCTATAGAAGGATAAGATATAAACTAGGGAATATGAAGAATTCTTGAAAGGAGAAGTTGAGAAGTTCTCTTTATGAATTCCCAACTTCTGAAATGTATACTCTAAAAGATTTGCCTAAAACACAAGAAGATAAATAACTTGTAAATAGAGTTATATCGCCAGTATACATCTGGAGCACACCTTTAATTTAATTCTTCCTAGCTTCCATGAAATGTCTTATTCACTCTGATACAGTCTCTTTTCTTGTAGAATTTCTCTTTGTAGAGATTCTTCTAAAATGAGGAAAATTCTAATTGTTATTATTCTCTTTATCATTAAGAGAATAATCAGGGCAGCTAGGTGGCGCAGTGGAAAGAGCACCAGCCCTGAAGTCAGGAGGACCTAAGTTCAAATCTGTTCTCAGACACTTAACACTTCCTAGCTGTGTGACCCTGGGCAAGTCACTTAACCCCAATTGCCTCAGGGGAAAAAAGAATAATCAAATGAAGAAAAATAATATAGATCTGAGTGGAAGAAACATGACATAGGGTGTATTGTATATGTAATCTATTCTACTGACCCATCAGATCCATCATACTATTTCATGGCCAGTATCAGATTGTTTTAAAGATAATTGCTTTGTATACAGCTTGAGATATAGTATGGCCAAGCCACCTTCTTTCATATTTTTTCATATATTCCCTTGAAATATTTATCTTTTGCTTTTCCAGATGAATTTTATTGTTAAATTTTTATATAGATATTTTTTGGTAGTTTGATTATGATGGCACTGAATAAGCAAATTAATTTATGTAAAATAGTTATTTATTATATTATATTGCAAATTTGTTATACACTATATGACTTTTGCAAGTTATTCAGATCTGATTTTACTTGTGTGAAATTGTAATCATGTTTGTATAGTTTGGGTGTGGCTTGAAAAATTAGGTTTCTAAGTATTTTGTATTGTCTGCAGTTACTTTAAATGGAATTTCTCCATTTATTTCTTCCTACTAAACCAAATTTGAAACATAGAAATGCTTCTGATATGCATGGGATTATTTTATATGGTGCACTTTTACTAAAGTTGTTGATTATCTCAACTATTATTTTTATTTGATTTTTAGCATTCTTTAATTATACCATCATATAGTCTACAACGAGTGACAATTTTGTTTCTTCATTGACTATTCTAACTCCTTCAATTTATTTTGCCTTCACTTATGGCTATAGTTAACATTCATAGAACAATATTGAATAATGGTGGTGATAATGGATTTCCTTGATTTATCCTTGATCTTATTGATAAGGCTTCTAGTTTATTCCTATTCATTCATTAAGGAAATTAGTCTATAGTTTTTAATTCTTTGGTTTTTTTTTTTCTCTTTATGTTTTGGTATCGATACAATATTTGTACCATAAAATGAAATTTGTGGAACTCCCTAAAATTTACTTATGAATCAATTTGGTCCTAGGGACTATTTTAGGGAGCTCCTTAATAACTTATTCAATTTCATTTTCCAAGATAAAGTTAGTGAAATATTATTTTACTCTTTTCTTAATCTTATCAATTTTTGTTTTTATAAATATTAATTTATTTTACATAAATTATCATTTGTTCGTATATAATTAGTTAAAATAGTTCTTAGTTATTGCTTTAATTTCCTTTTCATTGGTGGTGAATTTTTCCTTTTGATTTTTATTTGAGCACACACACACACACACACAAACACACATATAATTTTTGCTGAGGCAATAGGGATTAAGTGACTTGCCTAGGTCACACAGCTAGGGAATATTATCTGAGGCCAGATTTGAACTCAAGTGCTCCTGACTTTTGGACTGCTACTGTATCCACTGCACTATCTAGCTGCCTCTACTTTTGATTTTTAATATTGTAAATTTGGTTTTCTTTTTTTATTAAAATTCTTTAATGGTTTATCTATTTTATTAGTTTTTTTCACAAACCCAGCATCTAGTTTTATTTTTTAATTTAATAATTTTCTTTCTTTGGATTTAGCAATTTCACCTATGATTTTCAAGATTTCCATTTTGATATTTAATTAGGAATTATTAATTCATTCTTTTTCTAATTTCTTTCTTTTTTCTAGTTTCATGCTCAATTCACTGCTCTGCTTCTCTCCCCTTCTATTTTTATTGATGCAACTATTAAGAGACACAGATTTCTTCTAATTACTGTTGTGACTGTGTCCCATAAGTTTTGATATCTTGTCTCATTGTTTTCATTGTCTTTAATAAAATTGTGAATTGTTTGTATGATTTGTTCTTTGATCCATTCATTCTTTAAAATTAATTTACTTTCCAATTAATTTTAGTCTATATTTCAATGCCCCAATACTGAATGTAATTTTTATTTCCTTATGGTCTGAAGAGAATATTGTTGATATTTCTGGTTTTCTTCTTAGGTTTTGATGCCCTAATACATCGCTAATTTGGGGGTAAGCACCATGTACCTTTCAACATTATTCCTTTCTATTCCTTTCAATTTTCTCCAGAGATCTATCATCATATCTAACTTTAAAAATTCTGATCATCCAATGAGATGATCAAACCTTTCCAATTGTTCAGTGATGAAAAGAGCTATCTAGACCCAGAGAGACGTGTGGACCACATCATAGCCTTTTCACTTTTTATGTTGTTTTCTTTCTCAGTTTTTTTTTTCCTTCTTGATCTGATTTTTCTTGTACAGCAAGATAACTATATAAATATGTATGTATATATATATATGTATATATATATATATGTAGGGTTTCAAATGTATTTTAATATATTTAACATGTATTAGATTACCTGTCATCTGGGGAGAGGATGGGGGGAAGGAAGGGAAAATTTGGAACAGAAAGTTTTGCAAGGGTAAATGTTGAAAAATTACCAATGCATATGTTTTATAAATGAAAAGCTTTAATAAAATTTTTTAAAATTCAAATTTTATTAACTTCCTTCTTATTTATTTTTCTTTAGAGTTATCTAATTCTAAGAGTTGAGATCTCCCAAAATAAGAATTTCATTGTTTATTTCCTCTAGTGATTTATTTAACTTTTCCCTTAAGAGTTTGGATGCTATAATATTTGGTCCATATATGTTCCATATTGACATCACTTAATTGCCTAGGGCACCTTGTGACAAAATGTAATTTCCCTGCTTATCTCTTTTAATTTTTTTATTAAAACTTTGAGTCCCAAATTCTATTCTTGCTTCCTTACCTTCTCCTTTCCCTGCAATGGTAAGCAATCAGATACAGGTTATACAGGTGTAATGATGTAAAATATTTGCATGTTAGTCATTTTGCACAGACTCAAAGAAAAGAGGAAAAGTGAAAGTAAGTGAAAAAAAAAACATGCTTCTGTCTTTATTCAAACAATATTGGTTTTCTCTGGAGATGTACATTAAACTTCATCATAAGCCTTCTAAAATAGTCTTAAATCATTGAATTGCTAAAAATAAACTGCCATTCACAGTTTTTCATTGAAGAATACTACCGTTACAACATTCTCTTGGTTCATTTTACTATGGATTAGTTCATGTAAGTTTTCCAGGTTTTAATGAAATGATTCAGCTTGTCACAGAACAATAATATTCATTTATCACATTCATATATCACAGCTTGTTAAACCATTCCCCAATTGAAGGATATTCCTTCAATTTCCTATTCACAACCATTGCAAAAATAAGTTTTTTATTTATGTCTTTCAATTACAGGTATTTTTCTTTTACTTAATCTGACAGTGTGTCTGCCACCTCTACTTTTTTTTTTTTACTTCAGCTGAAACATAATATAATCGGCTTCAACCATTTATTTTTATTTTGATTGTCTCTCTGCTTTTAGCATATTTCTTATAAATAACATATTTTATGAATCTTTTTCCTAACCTACTCTGCTATCTTCTTCCATTTTATAGATGAGAGTTCATCACATTTACATTCATAGTTATGATCACTGACTCTATTTCCCTCAATCATGCTTTTTCACATTTATTCTTCTCACTTTACTTTTCACCCATAACATCTTCAGAAGTGTTTTACTTCTGAGTTCTCATTCTCCCAATCTTCCTTTTCTTCTATCAATTCCCCTCTTCTATTATCCCGCCTCCTTTCTTTCTCCATCTTAGGTATGATAGATTTTATATGAAATACAAAAGTTTATATATGTGCTAATGAAACCCAGCCCCAGAGTGATGACAGTGTTAGAAGAGAGAGAAGAAATGCTACAAAAGTTATATGGACAGGCCTTGGAAACAATGGATATGAGGGATAAGAGGTATTGAGAAGCATAGGATGACTCCTAGATTGCAAGATGGTATTCTCCTTGATATTGTGAGAAATTAAGAGATGGAAAAAGTCCAAGGAAAAATAAATGTTAAGCTGTGGTTAAAATGTCTCCTGGACATCCTATCTAAAGGAAATTGAAGTTCAGATGTTGGAGGTTAGCAGAGAGATTTGGTTAAGATAAGTTGATATAAAAGTGAAAATCATCAGCATAGAGATGGTAATTAAATCCAATCATCCTACACCTTACTCACCACCCAATATTTTTTGGTACTACAACATTTAGCATTTTTTATATTTCTTGAAAAGTAAAACACTATTCCTAGAGGAGAAATTAAGACAGCTGCAAGAAGAAATAGACAGAAAAAGTATACTAGTGGGGGATCTCAACCTTGCTCTCTCAGAACTAGATAACTCAAGTCACAAAATAAATAAGAAAGAAGTTAAGGAAGTAAATAAAATTTTAGAATAGATATGATAGATCTTTGAAGAAAACTGAATGGAGACATAAAGAAGTACACATTTTTCTCAGTGATTCATGGAAACTATACAAAAATTGACCATATATTAGGACATAAAGAACTAAAAATCAAATGCAGAAAGGCAGAAATAATAAATACATTTTTTCAGATAATGATGCAATAAAGATACATTCAATAAAAGGTTGGGAGGGGGAACCAAAAAGTAATTGGAAACTAAATAATCTCATTTTAAAGAATGAATGAGTGAAGCAAAAAATCATAGACTCAACCAATAATTTCATAAAAGAAAATGACAATAAGTTAAGAAGGTAAACAAAATGTTAGTAAAGTTAGGTATGATAGATCTTTGGAGGAAATTAAATGGAGACAGAAAGGAGTTTACTTTTTTCTCAGCAGTCCATGGAACTTATACAAAAATTGACCATGTGTTAGGACACAAAAACCTCAAAATCAAATGCAGGAAGGCAGAAATAATAAATGTATTTTTTTTCAGATCATGACGGAATAAAAATCACATGCAATATAAGGGCAGGAGAAAATAGACCAAAAACCAATTGGAAACTAAATAATTTTATCCTAAAGAATGAATGGGTGAAACAGCAAATTACAGACACAATTACTAATTTCATCCAAGAGAATGACAATAATGAGACAACATACCAAAATTTGTGGGATACAGCCAAAGCTGTAATAAGGGGAAATTTTATATCTCTAGATGCTTATTTGAATAAAATAGAGAAAGAGAAAATCAATGAATTGGGCTTGCAACTAAAACAGCTAGAGAAAGAACAAATTAAAAACCCCCAATCAAATACCAAACTTGAAATCTTAAAATAAAAGGAGAGATTAATAACATTGAAAGTAAAAAAAAAAACTATTGAATTAATAAATAAAACTAAAAGTTGGTTTTATGAAAAAACCAACAAAATAGATAAACCTCTAGTTAATTTAATTAGAAAAAGGAAAAAGGAAAATCAAATTGTTAGTCTCAAAAATGAAAAGGTAGAACTTTCCACCAATGAAGAGGAAATTAGAGCAATAATCAGGAGTTACTTTCCCAACTTTATGCCAATAAATTTGATAACCTAAGTGAAATGGAGGAATATCTACAAAAATATAGATTTCCCAGATTAGCAGAAGAGGAAATAAATTACTTAAGTAGTCCCATTTTAGAAAAAGAAATAGAACAAGTCATTAAACAACTCCCTAAGAAAAAATCCCCAGGACCAGATGGATTTACATGTGAATTCTACCAAACATTTAAAGAACAATTAACTCCAATATTATATAAACTATTCAAAAAAATAGGGAATGAAGGACTCCTACCAAACTCCTTCTATGATACAGACGTGGTATTGATACCTAAACCAGGTAAAACAAAAACAGAGAAAGAAAAGTATAGACCAATCTCTTTAATGAATATTGATGCAAAAATCTTAAATAAAATATTAACAAAGAGATTACAGAAAATCATTCTCAGAATAATATACCATGACCAAGAAGGATTTATACCAGGAATGCAGGGCTGCTTCAATATTAGGAAAACTATTAACATAATTGACTATATTAATAACCAAATTAACAAAAAACATATGATAATCTCAATAGATGCAGAAAAAGCATTTGATAAAATCCAACATCCATTCCTATTAAAAAACATTAGAGAGTATAGGAATTAATGGACTTTTCCTTAAAGTAGTCGGTAGCATCTATTTAAAACCATCAGCTAGCATCATGTGTAATGGTGATACACTGGAACCATTCCCAATAAGATCAGGGGTGAAACAAGGTTGTCCACTATCACCATTACTGTTCAATATTGTATTAGAAATGCTAGCCTTGGCAATAAGACAAGAAAAAGAGATTAAAGGAATTAGAGTAGGTCATGTGGAAACCAAATTATCACTCTTTGCAGATGATATGATGGTCTACTTAGAGAACCCTAGAGAATCAACTAAAAAACTATTAGAACTAATCCACAACTTTAGCAAAGTTGCAGGATACAAAATAAATCCACATAAATCATCACCATTTTTATACATCACCAACAAAATGCAACAGCAAGAAATACAAAGAGAAATTCCATTCAAAATAACTATCAATAGTATAAAATATTTGGGAATATATCTGCCAAGGGAAAGTCAGGATCTATATGAGCAAAACTACAAAACACTCTCCACACAAATAAAGTCAGATCTAAACAATTGGAAAAACATCAAGTGCTCTTGGATAGGTAGAGCGAATATAATAAAGATGGCAATACTACCTAAACTAATCTATTTATTTAGTGCAATACCAATCAAACTCCCAAGAAATTATTTAACTGACTTAGAAAAATAACAACAAAATTCATCTGGAAAAACAAAAGGTCAAGAATTTCAAGGGAATTAATGAAAAAAATGCAAATGAGGGTGGCCTAGCTGTACCAGATCTAAAATTATATTATAAAGCAGTGGTCACCAAAACCATTTGGTACTGGATAAGAAATAGAGTAGTGGATCAGTGGAATAGGCTAGGTTCACAGGACAAAATACTCAATGACAATAGTAATCTAGTGTTTGATAAACCCAAAGACCTCAGTTTTGGGGATAAAAACACACTATTTGACAAAAACTGCTGGGATAATTGGAAACTAGTATGGAAGAAATTAGGCATTGACCCACACCTAACACCATATACCAAGATAAGGCCAAAATTGATTCATGATCTAGGCATAAAGAATGATATTATAAACAAATTAGAACAATGTAGGATGGTTTACCTCTCAGACCTGTGGAGGGGGAAGGAATTTGTGACCAAAGAAGAACTAGAGGTCATCATTAATCACAAAATAGATAAGTTTGACTATATCAAGTTAAAAAGTTTTTGTACAAACAAAATGAATGCAGACAAGATTAGAAGTGTAGCAGTAAACTGGGAAAATATTTTTACATCCGAAGTTTCTGATAAAGGCCTCATTTCTAAAATATATCGAGAATTGACTCAAATATACAAGCATTCAAGCCATTCTCCAAATGATAAATGGTCAAAAGATATGAACAATTTTCAGATGAAGAAATTGAAACTATTTCTGGTCACATGAAAAGGTGCTCCAAATCACTATTGATCAGAGAAATGCAAATTAAGACAACTCTGAGATACCACTACACACCTGTCAGATTGGCTAAAATGACAGGAAAAGATAACGATGAATGTTGGAGGGGATGTGTGAAAACTGGGACACTGATACATTGTTGGTGGAACTGTGAACGGATCCAACCATTCTGGAGAGCAATTTGGAACTATGCTCAAAAAGTTATCAAACTGTGCATACCATTTGACCCAGCAGTGTTTCTACTGGGCCTATATCCCAAAGAGATTTTAAAGGAGGGAAAGGGACCCACATGTGCAAAAATGTTTGTGGCAGCCCTTTTTGTAGTGGCAAGAAACTGGAAATTGAAAGGATGCCCATCAATTGGAGAATCTCTGAATAAATTATGGTATATGAATGTTATGGAATATTATTGTTCTGTAAGAAACAATCAACAGGAGGTTTTCAGAGAGGCCTGGAGAGACTTGCATGAACTGATGCTGAGTGAAATCAGCAGAACCAGGAGAACATTATACACAGCAACAAGACTATACGATGATCAATTCTGATAGACATGGTTCTCTTCAACAATGATGTGATTCAAACCAGTTCCTATTGTTCAGCGATGAAGATAGTCATATACATCCAGAGAGTGGCCTGTGGGAACTGAGTACGGACCACAACACAGCATTTTAATGCTTTCTGTGAATATTTCCATGCATTTTGTTTTCCTTCTTAGGTTGTTTTTTTTTCTTCTTCTCTTTCTAGATCTGATGTTTCTTGTGCAGTAA
>JAJPUD010006297.1:59953-84894 GCA_023553655.1 Myrmecobius fasciatus | reverse complement strand
ACAATAATCAGAAAACAAAACAAAATTCATGGGATGCAGCCAAAGCAGTTTTAGGGGAAATTTTATATCTCTAGGTGCGAATTTGAATAAAATAGAGAAAGAGAAGATCAGTGAATTGGGCTTGCAACTAAAAAATTTAGAAAAAGAACAAATTAAAAACCCCCAATCAAATAACAAATTTGAAGTTATGAAAATAAAAAAGGAGATTAATAAAATTAAAAGTAATAAAACTAGTAAATTAATAAAGAAAACTAAGAGTTGGTTTTATGAAAATGCCAACAAAATAGATAAATCTTTAGTTAATTTGATTAGAAAAAGGAAAGAAGAAAATCAAATTGCTAGTCTTAAAAATGAAAAGGGAGAACTTTCCACCAATGAATAGGAAATTAGAGCGGTAATTAAAAGATATTTTGTCCAACTATATTTCAATTCATTTGATAATCTAAGTGAAATAAAGGAATATATACAAAAATATACATTGCCCAGATTAATATAAGAGGGAATAAATTATTTAAATGGATCTATTTTAGAAAAAGAAATAGAACAAGCTATAAATCAACTCCTAAAAAAACTCTTCAGGGCCAAATGGATTTACATGTGAATTCTGCCAAATATTTAAAGAACAATTAATTCCAAAACTATACAAACTATTTGAAAAAAAGATGAAAAGAAGGTATCCTACCAAATTATTTTTTATAACAAAAGGAGTCCTACCAAATTACTTTCATGACACAGATATGGTGCTGATACCTAAACCAGGTAGGGTGAAAACAGAGAAAGAAAATTATAGATCAATTTTCCTAATGAATATGGATGCAAAAATCTTAAATGAAATATTAGCAAAGAGATTAAAGAAAAAGCCATGCCCAGGATAATACACTATGATCAAGTAGGATTTATACCAGCAATACAGGGCTGCTTAAACATTAGGAAAACTTTTAGCATAATTGACTATATCAATAACAAAACTAAAAAAAATCATATAATTATCTCAAAAGATACAGAAAAGGCATTTCATGTAATCCAACATGCATTCCTAGTAAAACACTTGAAAATATAGAAATAGGGGCAGGTAGTTGGTGCAGAGAATAGAGCACCAACGCTGAAGTCAGGAGGCTCTTAGTTCAAATCTGGTCCCAGACACAACAATTTCTAGTTGTGTGACTGGGCAAGTCACTTAACTTCAATACCTCAGCAAAATAAATAAACAAATAAAATATAAACAAAAAGACAATATAGGAATAAATGGATTTTTCCTTAAAATGATCAGTAGCATTTATCTAAAACCATCAGCAAGCATCATGTGTAATGGGAATAAAGTAAAACCATTCCAAAATCATCAGGAGTGAAACAAGGTTGCCCACTATCACCATTACTTTTGAATATTGTACTAGAAATGTTAGCTTTGGCAATTAGAGAAGAAAAAGAAATTAAAGGAATTAGAGTAGGTAATGAGGAGATCAAATTATCACTCTTTTTTTTTTTTTTTTTTTTTTTGCTTTTTTTGTTGAGGCAATTAGGGTTAAGTGACTTGCCCAGGGTCACACACCTAAGAAGTGTTAACTGTCTGAGGCCAGATTTGAACTCAGGGCCTCCTGACTTCAGGGGTGGTGCTCTATTCTCTGCACCAACTAGCTGCCCCAAATTATCATTCTTTGCAGATGATATGATGGCATACTTAGAGAACTCTAGAAAATCAACTAAAAAGCTATTAAAAACAATTCACAGTTTTAGCAAAGTTGCAGGATACAAAATACAGAAATCATCAGCATTTTTATATATTACCAACCAAGTCCAGAAGCAAAAGATTCAAAGATAAATTCCATTTAAAATAATTGTTGACAGCATAAAATATTTGGGAATCTACCTGTCAAGGGAAAGTCAGGAACTATATAAACAGAACTACAAAACACTTTCCACAATAAAAAAGTCAAATCTAAACAACTGGAAAAATATCAAGTGGTCATGGGTAAGCCAAGCTAATACAATAAAAGTAACAATACTACCTAAATTAATCTACTTATTTAGTGCCATCCCAATCAAACTCCCAAGAAATTATTTTACAGATCTAGAAAATATAACAGCAAAGTTCATCTGGAAGAAAAAAAGGTTAAAAATTTCAAGGGAATTAATGAAAAAAATGCAAATGAAAACAGTCTAGCTGTGCCAGACCTAAAACTCTATTGTAGAGAAGCAGTCATCAAAACCATTTGGCACTGACAAAGGAACAGAGCAGTCCATCAGTGGAATAGGTTAGATTCGCATGACAAAATGATCAATTACTATACTAATCTAATGTTTGACAAACCCAAAGACCTTAGCTTTTGGGATAAGAACTCACTATTTGACAAAAAACTGCTGGAAAAATTGGAAACTTAATTGGCAGAAACTTGGCACTGACCCACACCTAACACCATATAGTAAGATAAGATCAAAATGGATTCATGATCTAGACATGAATGATAGTATAAACAAATTAGAAGAACATAGAACAGTTTACCTCTCAGATCTGTGGAGGAGGAAGGAATTTGTGACAAAGAAGAACTGGAACTCATAACTGAACACCAAGTAGATAATTTTGATTATATTAACTTAAAAAATTTTTGTTCAAAAAAAAAACTAATACAGGCAAGATTAGAAAGGAAGCAATAAATTAGGGAAACTTATTTACCTTTAAGGGTTCTGCTAAAGGCCTCATTTCTAAAATATATAGAGAATTGACTCAAATTTATAAGAATTCAAACCATTTTCCAATTGATAAATAGTCAAAGGATATGAACAGATAATTTTCAGATGAAGACATTGAAACTATTTCTAGTCATGAAAAGGTGCTCCAAATCACTATTGATCAGAGAAATGCAAATTAAGACTACTCTGAGATTCCACTACATACCTATCACATTGGCTAAGATGACAGGAAAAGATAATGAATATTGGAATATTGGAGGGAATGTGGGAAAACTGGGACACTGATTTATTGTTGGTGGAACTGTGAATGGATCCAACCATTCTGGAGAACAATTTGGAACTATGCCCAAAGATTTATCAAACTGTTCATACTCTTTGACCCAGCAGTGTTTTTACTGGGCCCATATCCCATAGAGATCTTAAAGGAGGGAAAGGGACCCACATGTGCAAAAATGTTTGTGGCAGCTCTTTTTGTAGTGGCAAGAAACTGGAAACTGAGTGGATGCCAATCAGTTGAAGAATGGCTAAATAATACACGGTATCTGTATGTTATGGAATATTAATGATCAGCAGGATGATTTCAGAGAGGCCTAGAAAGACTGACATGAACTGATGTTAAGGGATTTGTGCAGAACCAGGAAATCATTGAACACAGCAACAACAAGATTATATGATGATCAATTCTGATGGACATGGTTCTTCTCGACAATGAGATGATTCAGGTCAGTTCCAAAGATCCTGTGTTGTTGATAACCATCTAAACCCAGAGAGAGGACTGTGGGAACTGAATGTGGATCAAAACATTGCATTTTAACTTCTTTTGTTGTTTGCTTGAATTTTATTTTCTTTCTCTTTTTTCCTTCTTTTTGGTCAGATTCTTATTGTGCAGCAAGACAATTGTATAAATATGAATGCCTATATTCAGTTTACATATATTTTTACCATGTTTAACATATTTTGGATAACTTGCCAACCAGGGGAAGAGCTGGGGAGGGGGGAAATTGGAACACAAGTTCTTGCAAGGATCAACGTTGGAAAATTATTATTGCATACATTTTGAAAATAAAAAGCATCAATAAAAAAAGAAATTGCTTCATAACTTTAAAGCACAAATCTCAGCTGGTATTAGAATAATGCCTGTAAAACATGTATTTTTCTAATAAAATGTGTATTTAAAATTACCATAACTCCCTGGGGAATATCAATCAAAAAATATTTCTCTCCCTCACCCCACCAAAAGCAAAAGAAAGAAAAAGAAAATACTTTCTGTCAACCCTAGGTATCTTCTCTGTGCATCTTTACTTTGACCTATTATTTCCATACTATTTTACCTACTATTTAAAATTCCAATTAAAATCCAGTTTCTTTCAGGAGTTGTTTTTCCCCCCAACTTTTCTTAATCTATTGGTTTCCCTCTTTTAATCTTTTGTTATATGCCCTGTATATCACTTGGTTGTACATATTTGTTTACTTGTAGTTTTTTCTATTAGATTGTAAGCTCAGGGGCAGTGACTGTTTTTTGTCTCTTTTGTGGCCCTAGATATTAGCACAGTGCTTGAAACATAGTAGGTATTTAATAAGTGTGTACTGACCAAACAAGTCTGTTTTACTTTCATGTATTCACTAAAGATTCCATCTCCTGAGTATAAATGTATATTATGTAAGTGTGTATGATATGCAATACCTACACATGTATTTGTTTCATTGAGCACAATCTGCCAAGAAGCATCATCATCATGTTCAAATAAAGACAACAGTCACAAGTTTTTAGTTTTGATAGTTTTAGCAAAGAGTTTCTTCACCTTGATCTTGTTCTACTTTATTCATGGCCTTTTTGGGCTAAACATTTTCTAGGAAAGGTGTTAGAGAGCAGCATAAACTCTGCATTCTTAATTTAAATTTTAAACAAGTTTAAAAACTTTAATTTTAAAACTGTAAACTAGGTTCAGTCTTACAATTTTATTCAATCCAATCATTTACTATGTGCAATGCCATGTGCTAATTGTTACCACCAAGCACAGAGAAGTAATTTTATATGAGAGGAAACATTATTTATTCCGTTAAGGAACTGATCAGATATATATCACTTTTATATAAGTATCAATTAAACACTGTGATAGACTCAACAATAAAAAAGAGAGGTGAATGGCTATTTAGAAAAACCTTTGCCCTGACAATCATAGTTGAAACAATATTATTTTCCAAAAGTAAGATAAGGGAAAATAATCAGTTTTGAATTTTTAAGTCACTAATTGATGAAAATTCCTTTTTTTAGGAATTATATTCTACCTGAAACTTCCCATACATGTATATTTTTTTTTAATTTTTCCATCATTTCTTTTGTTTTATTAATGCTTTTTATTTTTCAAAACATATACGTGGACAATTCTTTAACATTAGCCATTGTAAAATCTTGTGTTTCAATTTTTCCCCTTTCATCCATGCCCTCCCCTAGATGGTAAGTAGTCCAATATATGTTAAACATGGTAGAAATATATGCTAAATCCAATATATTTATACATATTTATACAATTATAGTGCTGCATAAGAAAAATCAAATCAAACCAGAAAAAAAAGAGAAGCAAAATAAAATGCAAGCAAACAACAAGAAAAAGAGTGAAAATGTTATGTTGTGAACCATAAAACAGTTCCCACAGTCCTCTCTCTGGGTGTAGATGACTCTCTTCATCACTGAACAACTCGAACTGGTTTGGAACATCTCATTGTTGAAGAGAATCACATCCATCGGAACTGATCTTTGTATAATCTTCTTGTTGCAGTGCATAATGATGTCCTGGTTCGGCTGATTTCACTCAGCATCAGCTCATGTAAGTCTCTCCATCCCTCTCTGAAATCAGTGTCTTTTTTTACAGAACAATATTCCATAACATTCATATACCCTAATTTATTCAATCATTCTCCAATTGATGGCATCCACTCAGTTTCCAGGTTCTTGTCAATATAAAAAGGGCTACCACAAACATTTTTGCACATGTGGCTCCCTTTCCCTCATTTAAGGCCTCTTTGAGATATAAGCCCAGTAGAAAGACTTCTGGGTCAAAGAGTATGCACAGTTTGATAACTTTTGAGCATAGTTCTAAATTGCTCTCTAGAATGGTTGGATCGATTCACAGTTCCCCAACAGTTCAGTGCCCCACTTTTCACTCATCCCCTCCAGCATTGATCATTATGTTTTCTTGTCATATTAGCCAATCTGAGAGGTGTGCAATGATATCTCAGAGTTTTCTTAATTTGCATTTCCCTGGTCAATAGTGATTTAGAGCACCTTTTCATATGACTAGAAATAGTTTCAATTTTTTCAAGAGAAAATTTTCTGTTCTTATCCTTTGACCATTTATCAATTGAAAAATAGCTTGAATTGTTATTAATTTGAATCAATTCTTAATCTATTTTTAGAACTGAGGCCTTTATCAGAACTTTTGAATATAAAAATGTTTTTCCAATTTGTTACTTCCCATCTAATTTTGTCTGCATTAGTTTTGCTTGTACAAAACCTTTTTAACTTAATATAATCAAAATTTTTTATTTTGTGATCAATAATGATCTCCAGTTCATCTTTGATCACAAATTCTTTTCTCCTCCTCAGATCTGATAGCCAAACTATCCTATGTACTTTTAATTTGTAATATCATTCTTTATGTCTAGATCATGATCCCATTTTGACCTTATCTTGGTATGTGGTATTAGTTGTGGATCAATGCCTATTTTCTGCCATACTAGTTTCCAATTTCCCCAGCAGTTTTTGTGAAATAGTGAGCTCTTATGCCCAAATCTGGGGTCTTTGGGTTTGTCAAACACTAGATTGCTATAGTTATTGGCTATTTTGTTCTGTGAACCTAACCTATTCCACTGATAAACTACTATATTTCTTAGTCAGTATCAAATGGGTTTGATGACCACTGCTTTATAATATAGTTTTAGATCTGGTACAGCTAGGCCACTTTCATTTGCTTTTTTTTCATTAATTCCCTTGAAATTCTTAAACTTTTGTTCTTCCAGATGAATTTTGTTATTTTTTTCTAGGTCAGTATAATCAGTATAATAATTAATGCTGGTACAGCACTAAATAAGTAGTTTAGTCCAGTTAGTATTGCCATTTTTGTTATATTTGCTCAACCCATCCAAGAGTACTTCATGTTTTTCCAATTGTTTAGATCTGACTTTATTTGTGTGGAAAGTGTTTTGTAGTTTTGCTCATATAATTACTGACTTTTCCTTGGCAGATAGATTCCCAAATATATTACGCTATTGACAATTATTTTAAATGCAATTTCTTTCTGTATCTCTTGCTGTTTGGATTTTGTTAGTTATGTATAAAAATGCTGATGATTTATGTGGATTTATTTTGTATCCTGCAACTTTGCAAAAGTTGTGGATTATTTATAATAGTTTTTTAGTTGATTCTCTGAAATTCTCTAAGTATACCATCATATCATCTCCAAAAAATGGTAATTTGTTTTGCTCATTGCCTACTCTACTTCTTTTAATCTCTTTTTCTTCTCTTATAACTACTCACATTTCTAAAACAATATTGAATAGTAATAGTGATAGTGGACAACCTTGTTTCATCCCTGATTTTATTGGGAATGGTTCCAGTTTATCCCCATTACATATGATGCTTGCTAATGATATAGATGCTACTGACTGTTTTCTTTTTTAATTTCACAAATTCTGTTTTTCAGGGAGTTGTTTTCCCTTTCCATTTTGTCAAATTTATTTTTTAGTGAGTTATATGCTTTTTATATTTTTCTTCTAGTTCTCTTTTAAGGTCTTTTTAAAAATTTTCTTCTAGGAGAATCTTGTGTGATGGAGACCAATTTATATCAGCCTTTGGTGCTTCATCTGGCGATGATCTGCTTTTAGTCTCCTCAGAGTTTGAAATCTGTTCTTCTCTTTCACCTTAAAAAACTGTATATGGTCAGAGGGTTTTTTTGTTTTGTTTTGTTTTGGTCTTTGTTTTTGTTTTTGTTTTTGTTTTTTTTTTTTGCTGTTTTTACTCATTAAAAAAAAAAGTTGAGATATAGTTTTAGGGCAAAAAAAATTGCCCAAACTTCCTCTACAAGTGCCAGTGGCTTTGTTGAGTCAATGCTGACTGCCTTCTGGTGCTGGGTGAGTATGGCCAGGTTTCATGAAATTCTGGCGTTATGGGGTTTACTATTTACCTTTTGTGTTTGTGTTGGATATTTTGTAACTTCTCTGCTGATCTACTGGCTTGCAAAGAGATCAGAGTAGCCAAAACTGCTATAAATTCCTCCCTATAGGTGCTCTAGCATGTGGGACCCACACCACCCCAGGCCTCTGGGCTGCCTGCACTCCCCAGCATCTGTGCTCAGCCTGCTTGTCCTTGGTCTGCCTCCCTCCATGGCTGATTGAAATAGACCTTTTCTGGAATTTTTCAAAATTATCCTATGTTGGTATTTTGTTACACTCACAATATTTGTGGATTCTGCCACTCTAGAACTAATTCAGACAATTTGCTAATTAGTCTGAGGGTCCTGGGAAGAGGTCAGAAAGAAACATATATCCTTTCCTCCATATTGGCTTCTCCCCTATTTAAAAAAAATATTAGCTATTTTATACTTTGGCATATTTGGCACGCTTACATTCTAATAAGCAAATGATATTTTCCTTCATAAAAATGCATGTCTGACATTTCTAAAAGTATTATTTAAACTTCTAATTGATCCATTTTTGTTGTATATTCAAATAGTCATAACATTATAAAAATAATATATAAAAGTAGTCTGAATATGTATTATAAGCAAAACAAACAAACAAGAACCACAACAACCACAACAACAAAAACATAACCTACCTGTCTTTAACTATGTATACAAGATTAGGGGCAAATAGAATAGTATTTCTTCTTATGGTTTTTCTTTATCATATTAACAATTATCATTGAGAATTTGGAAATGGACATGTGTTTAGGATTGGGGAATAATTTGTTCCAAATAAAACTATACTGACCTTGGACCAATTATGTCAACCTGGTTTGAGAATAGCTCATCAGTGTTGTTAGATTATTTCTCCTCAATTCTCATTACTAGGGCCTTCTTGGAGTTGCTTTTTTTTTTTTCAACTTCCTGGTTAAGTTAAATATTTTAGTTTAGGAATACTGCTGACTTTATCTTAAGACAGGGATATTTCAGATCAATTTAGACTTTGTGGGCCACTCCATTCAAATCCTGAGATATCCCACTATAACCTTCCCTCAGAACCAATGGTAGAAAATCATGAGGAGAGATAATGGGCTATCAAATTTTTGGTTTTTGTTTTATTTTGCTTTAATGTCTAAATCTACCTCAGCATATATATTAAAGTTCATAGAATTGTATTTTATCCTGAATATTTCCCTTTGCTTTCCAAGCTTTTCTGGGACAAAGATTTTTGTCAATAATAACTTGATTTTTTCACTTCCTTACCTTTATCTCCTTCACTTCCCATTCCAATCACTGAACTAAATCATCCTAGTTTCAAAGAATATCTGGTTCGCAGAATCACAAAATCTTTCAGAGTTCCTTTTGTCTATTTGTTTCAAAAGTACATGTAGCAATGCCCTTATGCTTTATGAAAACACACAACATCAAAATTTTTTACAAAGCAATCTATTCAATGTTCACATTATTATTAAAATATAATTAATAATTTATTTCATTTTTATAACAAATGTATCAAAATAAAATATATTTATTGATAAACTCTTTACACATTTCATATGTAAAACACAATAATAATAACAACAACACTATCAATGGGATATTTGACTTAGATTATATATGATTACAAGGATGTTATTGCTACTTATAATTATTTTTAAATTATTTAGTTTATAAATAAAAGCCGTTTATCAAATTTTGTTGTCCTGAGCACTGGACCAAAAACAGAAACATTACCTACCCTCAAGAAACCTATATTATAATGGAAGTGACAACATATATGCATATGTGTATATATACATCTATATGTATATACATATATGTATATTATGTGGATACATATATAATATACATACATATACAGACATGGGTTAGCATTTTTCCTAGCACATATTAGGCACTTAATAAGTATTTATTGACTAATATGTGCAGACACATGAATACAAGGTACATATATACAATATAGACAAAAAGTAAATACAAGGAAAGTACCAGAAGTAACAGAAAATCCAATTACTTTCAAAGAAAATAAGAATGGAAGAAAAGTTTGGTGACTAAATTGAATTTGCTTCATTTTAGAAAATTTGCAACTTATTTCTCAAGATTGAAAAACTTTTGCAAAAGAAAACCAGTATCTATTATTTTAGCAATAAAGAAATTCCAAAGATATTGTACCCTTATTGTCACACAATTTTGCAAAAATATATGCTTTTTACTGGGACACTGATACATTGTTGGTGGAACTGTGAATGAATCCAACCATCCTGGACAGCAATTTGGAACTACGCTCAAAAATTTATCAAACTGTGCATACCCTTTGACCCAGCAGTGTTTCTATTGGGCCTATATCCCAAAGAGATCTTAAAGGAAGGAAAGGTTCCCACATATGCAAAAATGTTTGTGGCAGCCCTTTTTGTAGTGGCTAGAAACTGGAAACTGAATAGATACCCATCAGTTGGAGAATGGCTTGAATAAATTATGGTATATGAATATCATGGAATATTATTGTTCTATATGAAATGACCAGAAAAATGATTTCAGAGAGGCCTGGAGAGACTTGTATGAACTGATGCTGAGTGAAATCAGCAGAACCAGGAGATAATTGTACACAGAAACAACAAGACTGTACGATGATCAATTCTGATGACCATGGCTCTCTTTAATGAGATGATTCAAACCAGTTCCAATTGTTCAATGATGAAGAAAGCTATATACAACCAAGAGAGACCTGTGGGACCACAACATAGCATTTTCACACTCTCTATTGATGTTTGCTTGCATTATGTTTTCCTTCTCAGGTTGTTTTTTTTTCTGTACAGCAAGATAACTGTATAAATATGTATACACATATTTGATCTGTCAAATATTTTAACATAATTAACATGTATTAGACTTCCTGCCATCTAGGGGAGGAGGTGGGGGATAGGAGGGAAAAATTTATAACAGAAAACTTTGCAAGGGTCAATGTTGAAAAATTACCTATGCATATGTTTTGCAAATAAAAAGCTTTAATAAAAAAAAAGGAAATGACCTCCTTGAGGGAGAAAAAAAACATATGCTTTTTAATATCCTGTTTTTTTCTAAAGTTAATTATTTTAGCACCAAATGTAAAAAAATGAAGCTTCTCATTCTTGATAAAATTGATAATCTATAAGGCATGGAGTATTATTACCTATCTATCTGTACCATAGCAAGGAAGATATTTATTTTTAAATAATTCCGTGCTTTTCCCTGACCCAAATAGGAATGCATCAGAGCAAAGACCAGTAAAATGCTTCTTTATTAAATTTTCATTTTAACATCTGTTAGTGAGTGATGGTAAATATATGAATTCTTATGCAAAATATATCATATTTGCCTATATATTTCTTGAGATCCTGTTATATATGATGAATAAATATTTTACTAAAATAAATAAATGTGGTCAAACAGAAGAAAAAGCATTTGTTAAAAAAGGCATAGGAAAGACATTGATAATAATAAGATCTGGATCATCTTGGCATCTAGAGTTTTTCATCAAAAGAAAAAGAACAATGATAGAAAGCAATAAATCACAGTATGTAATTAAGGAGGTTTAGTAGATTAAAATAAAAACAAAACAAAACAAAACTTGAAACATTGTACCTCAGATGTACTATAAGATAACATTTGTCTTGGGATTCTTCAATCATGATACAAATAGGAAAGCACTGATTTGTCTCCTAGTATTAATTGTTTTATTTTTCTGTTTATACATGTATATTAACTTTTTTAAAAATATATTTCTTTATGAATCATATCGGGAGGTAAAAATTAGAAAAAAATGGAAAAAAACAACAGGGAAAAAGAAAGAAAAAGCAAACATAGCAGGTTTTGATTTACATTCCATTTCCATAGTACTTTTTTCATAATGTAGATGGCATTTTCTATCCAAAGTTTATTGGGATCATCTTGGAATAATGAACCAATGAGAAGAACGTAGTTTTTCATAGTTGGTCATCACTCAATCCTGCTATTATTGTGTACAATGTATTCCTATTTCTGCTTGTTTCCTTCAGCATCAGTTCATGTAAATCTTTCTGGGTCTTTCTAAAATCAGCTTGTTCAACTATAATAATGAAAAAAATACTGCAAGCTGTCAGAAAAAAACAAAATCAAAAACGATTCAAATATCAAGGAGTAAAAGTCAGGATTACTCGGGATATAGCAGCTTCTACAATAAAGGATTGGAGTACTTGGAATACTATATTCTGAAAGACAAAGAACCTGGGGTTACAACCAAGAATTAACAACCAAGTGAGACCGAGCATCATCTTTCAGAGGAGACAATGGATCTGCAATGAAGTAAGGGCCTTTCAATCACAGAACTAAACACAAATTTTAATCTTCATATACAGGACTCAAGAACAGCATAGAAAGGTAAACAGGTAAAAATATAAAATATTTAAAGGTTAAATTGCTAATATCTGATTCTAATTTTCCAGATTAACAGAAGAGGAAATAAATTATTTAGGTAAAACCATTTTAGAAAAGGAAATTAAACAAATTATTAATTCCCTAAAAAATCAAGACCAGATGGATATACACGCAAATTCTACCAAACATGTAAAGAACAATTAATTCCAATACTACATAAACTATTTGCAAAAATAAGTAAAGGAGTCCTGCCAAATTCCTTCTATTATACAAGTATGGTACTGATACCTAAACCAGGAAGAGCCAAAACAGAGAAAGATAATTACAGGACAATCTCCTTAATGAATAGTGATGAAAAATTTTAAATAAAATATTAGCAAAGAGATGACAGCAATTTATCAGCAGGATTATATACTATGACCAGGAATTCAGGGATGGTTCAATATCAGAAAATTATTGCCACAATTGATCATATAAATATAAAAAAATCATTCAACAATCTCTTTTTTCAATAATAGCTTTTTATTTTCAAAATATATACACAGAAAAAAATTTCAACATTCACCCTTGCAAAACCTTCTGTTCAAAATTTTTTCTCCTGACCTTCTGTCCAGGTCCTCCCCTACACAGCAGGTAATCCAATACATGTTAAACACTTGAAATTCTTCTAAACATATTTCCACATTTATCATACTACACAAGAAAAATCAGATCAAAAAGGAAAATAAATGAGAAAGAAAGCAAAAAAAAAAAGCAAACAACAAAAAGGGTAAAAATACTATATTCTGATCCACATTTAGTCCTCACAGTACCCTTTCTGGTTGCAGATTTCTCTCTCCATCACAAGTCTATTGAAACTGCCCTGAATCACGTCATTGTTGAAATGAGCATTTCCATCAGATCATCACATACTCTTGTTGTTGCTGTTTGCAGTGTTCTCTTGTTTCTACTCACTTTACTTAGCATCAGTTCCTGTAAGTCTCTCCAGACCTTTCTAAAATCATCCTGTTTATCTTTTCTTATAGAACAATAATATTCCGTGACATTCATATATCATAATTAATATAGCCATTCTCCAATTTATGGGTATCCCCTCAGTTTCCATTCCTTGACACTTCAAAAGAGGCACATGTGGGTCCTTTTCCCTTTTTTATGATCTTTTTGGGATACAGGCCTAGTAGACATACTGCTGGATCAAAAGATATGCACAGTTTGATAGTCTTTTGAACATAGTTCCAAATTACTTTCCATGATTGTTGCATCAGTTCACAATTCTACCAAAAAATTATTAGTGCCCCAGTTTTCCCACATTCTCTCCAATACTTATCATTATATTTTCCTGCCATCATAGCCAATGTGGAAGATGTGTAGAGATACTTCAGGGGTGTCTCAATTTGCATTTATTTAATCAATATTGATATGCAGCATTTTTTCCATATGACCAGAAATTGTTTTAATTTCTTCATCTGAAAACTGTTTGTTTATATTCTTTGACTATTTATCAATTGTAGAATGGCTTGTATTCTTATAAATTTGAGTCAATTCACTATATATTTTTAAAAAGAGGCCTTTATTAGAACCTTTAGATGTAAATTCTTTCCCCAGTTTCCTGCTTCTCTTCTAATCTTGTCTGCATTGGTTTTGCTTATACAAAGATTTTTAAATTAATATAATCAAAATTATCCATTTTTTTTTCATTTCATAATGTATTCTAGTTCCTCTTTGGCCACAAATTCCTTCCTTCTTCACAGGTCTCAGGGGTAGACTATCCTATGTTTTCCTAATTTCCTTAGAGTACCACTCTTTAAGTTTAAATCATGAACTCATTTCGATCTTATCTTGGTATAGGATGTTAAAATTAATCTGGATGAATAAAAGTTCAAGAATATCAAGGGAATTAATGAAAAAATGCAAATTATGGTAGTTTAGCACCTAATCTAAAATAATATTATATACAAATCAGTTATCAAAACCATTTGGTATTGAATAAAAAATAGAGTGGTGGATCAGTAGAATAGATTAGATAGCACAACACAATTATCAAGACCTATAGTATTCTAGCATTTGACTTATATCTCACACCCCATAGCAAAATAAGTACATGATTTGAGCATAAAGGATATTACAATCAATATAACATAGGCCCTAAAAAGAAAGAAAAAAGGAAAGACAGAAAGAAGAAAAGAAAGAAAGAAAGAAAGAAAGAAAGAAAGAAAGAAAGAAAGAAAGAAAGAAAGAAAGAAAGAAAGAGAAAGAAAGAAAGAAGGAAGGAAGGAAGGAAGGAAGGAAGGAAGGAAGGAAGGAAGGAAGGAAGGAAGGAAGGAAGGAAGGAAGGAAAGAAGGAAGGAAGGAAAGAAAGAAAGGAAGAAGGAAGGAAAGAAGCAAAGAAAGAAAGAAGCAAAGAAAGAAAGAAGCAAAGAAAGAAAAAAATGAAAGAAAGAAGGAAGGAAAGAAAGAAGCAAAGAAAGAAAGAAAGAAGCAAAGAAAAAGAAGGAAAGAAAAAAAGAAAAATGAAAGAAAGAAGGAAAGAAAAAAGAAAGAAGGAAAGAAAGAAAGAAAGAAGGAAGAAAGGAGGAAGGAAAGAAAGAAAAAAAGAAAAAGAAGGAAAGAAAGAATGAAAGAGAAGAAAGAGAAGAAAAAAGAAACAAAGAAAAAAGAAAGAAAGAGATGAAAAGAAGAATTGGAACTCTTAATTGAACACCAGATAGAAAATTTTGACTATAATAAGTTAAAAAGTTTCTGTACAAACAAAACTAATGCAGACAAGATTAGAAAGGAAGCAATAAATTGGGAAATCATCTTTACATTTAAGGGTTCTGATAAAGGCCTCATTTCTAAAATATAAAGAGAATTGTCTCATATTTATAAAAAATTCAAACCATTCTCCAATCGATAAATGGTCCAAAGATATGAACAATTTTCAGATTATGAAATTAAAACTATTTCTAGTCATATGAAAAGGTGCTCCAAATCAGTATTGATCCGAGAAATGCAAATTAAGACAACTCTGAGGTACCACTACACATCTGTCAGATTGGCTAAAATTACAGGAAAAGATAATGATTAATGTTGGAGGAGATTTGGGAAAACTGGGACACTGATACATTGTTGGTGGAACTGTGAACGGATCCAACCATTGTAGAGAGCAATTTGGAACTATTCTCAGAAAGTTATCAAACTGTATATACCCTTTGACCCAGCAGTGTTTCTATTGGGCTTATATCCCAAAGAGATCTTAAAGGAAGGAAAGAGACCCACATGTGCAAGAATGTTTGTGGCAGCCCTTTTTTAGTGGCTAGAAACTGGAAACTGAATAGATGCCCATCAATTGGAGAAGGGCTGCATAAATTATGGTATAAGAATGTTATGGAATATTATTGTTCTGTAAGAAATGACCAGCAGGAAGATTTCAGAGAGGCCTGGAGAGACTTGCATGAGCTGATGCTGAGTGAAATGAGCAGAACCAGATCATTATACACGGCAACCAGAAGACTATATGATGATCAATTCTGATGGACATGGCTCTCTTCAACAATGAAGTGTTTCAAACCAGTTCCAATTGTCAGTGAAGAAAGCCATATACACCCAGAGAGAGGGATATGAAATGTGGACCACAACATAATGTTTTCATGTACTCTATTGATGTTTGCTTGCATTGGGCTTCCTTTCTCAGATTTTTTTTTCTTGTAGATACGATTTTTCTTGCACAGCCAAATAAGTGTGGAAATATGTATACATGTATTTGACTTGTCAAGTATTTTAACATATTTAACAGGTAGTGGACTTCCTACCATCTAGGGGAGGGGAGGGGACTAGGGGGGGAAATTTGTAATGGAAAGCTTTGTAAGGGTCAATGTTGAAGAACTACCCATACAGATGTTTTGCAAATAAAAAGCTTTAATAAAAAAATAAAGTTTTATTTAAATTTTTTTAAAAATAGAACATTATGAGGTGTTTTTTCTGAAGGTATAAGCTTTAAATGCAAACATAAAATTTATGATAGCTTACCCCCCACTCTTTTTTTCATAAAAGAGACTTTTAATTTGGAATTAATATAAAATTAGAGCCTTATCATAAAGACAGCTGAAAAAATGGGGGAATGAATCATTTATTAAAATTAATTAAAATTTCCACATAAATAAATGGTTGATTAGGGGAAACTAGATAATATTTAAGTAAATTTGAATCCCAAGTGATAAATAATATCTGCTATATAGATATATAAAACATAGATATGAAGTAATCATAGTCAGCTTCCATGTACTAAGTCTTCCATTCAGCTTGTTGAAAGGGTATACCTATTTGGATAACTTATTTTGATATCCTTTTTCCTTCCTCCCCCTTTTCTCCATTCTATTGTCTGTATTCAGTAGTAAATTAATTGCCTCTCAGTCCAGACACAGAATTAAGCAGCAGGGTCATAAAAACTACAAAGCAATGCCAATGGGTCAGAATGAAGCATGTCAGGCTATTTTGACCTCCACTAATAACAAAAGGGAAAAGAGAGAACATTTTCATAATTGTCATGGTAGACTAACGTTAAAACTTGAGAAAGATCTGGGTTACAGACATTTGATAAAATACCTAGCAGTAGAAGTGAAATAAATGTATTTTTCAAATGCAGAAAAGCAAGTATAGGGTAAGAAATGAAAAATTCCTTACTTTGCTATTATTAGTATGAGGGTTGAAGAGGAAGGCAGGGAAGGAGTTTAGAATGCTTTGGCTATCTTTGAGCAGGAGATTATTCTTCGACACTGTAGCAAGGGAAGACCAAAAAAAAAGGATATTTGAAAACAACAATCAAAAAAAAATCCATAGATTCCATTTCAGGATCTTACTTCCAGAAAAAAAAATGTAAACATTTAAACAAGAAACAAACAAAAACTAAGAAAGGGATTATGGAATATTTATTTACAAAACACCTTTCAGTGACTAGATACTTAATAGCCTATATTCATGCTAGTATTATATCTATGGATATAATCATATGATCAAGGAATGGACAAGGAATTGGACAAAAATGAAAGAAATTTACATTACATGTAAAATATGAGAACTCCTCCCCCTCAAGGAAATGACCAATCAATTAGCATAAATAGGAGTCAAGAATTAATTACACATAGTATTTGGAAGGAAAATAGGATATCATCATTATTATGTAGAATGTACTTAGAACATATATTTCTTGCTTAAATAATAATTATTGTGGAAAATTGTTCACTCCAGAGAAGCCAAATCTATTTCCTATGCTCGTTACATTCTAAAATCTCTATGTGTCTTTACTTATCTGATAGTGGATTTAATTACTTGACTTTTCAGTATCTAGCAGAGGTCGAACCTTTGTGATTTGTATGAGTATATTTACAGAGTGATTTAAAATGTCTTTATGAAGTTTATTTTCTAACTTTATTAAATATTAAATACTGAAGGGCTGTTAAAAGTTCATTTCCTTTCTCTGAGTGTATTCAAGACTTTACTGTTGATAAACCAAACTCCAGTGGAAAAAGAACAAAGTAGCTCCAAACAACAGAATCAGATACTGACAAGTAGCTTATCTATATTAACTCATACACACAGAAGACATATATCTTTAATATTTAAATGATATGAGATTTTTCATCAGAATGAAGACTTTTCACTCACATCAATAGAAATTCCTTTGGCACATAATAAATATGGTATAAAAAATCAATCTTCCTGAGGTCAATCATGAGTTTAATATGAGTTACATCAGCTTTCCAAGGACAGATGTCAAATTGGACATTAGGGTCTATCCTATATTTTAAGTATATATAAGCATACACATATGTATGCATGGATGTGCATCTATCTATATGACATAGTCCTCCACATGTAGCATGGAGGGTGCCATTATATGGCTCAAAAGAGGCAGAATAGCTCTCTCTCTACATATATATATAGATATAGATATATATGATAGTCTTTTCTTTTCCACTCTTCTCCAAGATAGACTAATTCTTTCAAAAAAGGGAAGCAGGAAATTAAAATTACAAATCAGGCCATTCTGTTCTCCTAAGGGAATGGGAAGTGTTACCAGGTTAGAACTTTACATAATTACTTCCCTAAATATTATTCATTTAGGAAATATAATTTTCATGTTCAAACTAAACTTCTGATCACAATTTATTATTGGGGAAAGGAGGACTCATTTTATCTCCAAGGATTGATTCCTTTCTCATTAAACATCACTTGTACAATGAATACATGTGGAAAGAAAGTCATTTATCCAAGTTAATAGCAAAAGAGAAATCAGAGAAAATATACATAGGAAAATACATACCAGAGAATGAACTTATTTCCCATTGCAAACAAGGGAACTTTATTCAAATAGAAAAGTGGTCTAGTCCTCATCCAAGGGATAATTCCCTTAAGCGCTTTGTGTAGCAGACTGAGGATAGGGACATATTGCATAATGCTAGTTCCTCTATCAATTTCATCCTAGTGTTTTATTTTCTCTTAAGTAGTCTGAAATAGGATCAGTATCATCAACCTTCTCTCAAAGTTGGAAGCCAGAAATACCAGAAGTGATTGCAAAGCACAAAGAGCTTCAAAAGACCCAAACATACTGAAGCTTTTCTCTCTCTTGCTCTTAGCAACATAACTCTTTCATGCAAGTACAGGGCATTGATCTGCACCTGTTAAAAGCAAGTGCCATATCAATAGCTTTGAAATATTTATTTTTTGAATATGCATCTATTAATTTATATGTGTGTGTGCATATGCTAGTTCATTCAGAATCAACTCCACATTATGTGAAGGCTATGCTGGTCAAGTGCCCATTGGGCAGGGTGAGCTGTTGGTACATAGCGTAGGCAGTAAGGCAGCATTCAGAAAAAGGACTCAGTCAACTTCATGACAGAGAACAACACTTGCTTTGCTGTTGTTTTATATCTGTGTTTTATTCAGCAACTACAATTTCATTTATATGTGGTATGTGGAACCTAACTCCCCAATCTGATTATCTTCCTTAATGTCTTCCTTAAAAATGTAGTGGTAGCCAGTAGCACCTAGACACTGAGATGGTATGACAATGAATCTTGGAATCCTAAGGACTTAGTTTCCATGGCCACCATAGAGTACTTGATTGAAGCTTGTCTGTGTAAACTCAGTACATGTTTTTGAACTCACAGATAATACCTAAATTAGTTTATGTAATGAATACCTATCATCCGTAAATACATACCAAAAAATTACATTACACAAAATTTCAAAGCAGAAAGGGACCTTAGAGATAAATTTTAAAAACTCCTAACTGCTAATAATAATTATATGTATGTGTGTATTATAATATACATATATATAATATATATACTATTGGCCACTTAGCTTATATAAGTGTGTATGTGTGTATATATATATATATATATACATATATATGTGTGTGTGTATGTACATATATATATAATATATATATACATATCCAGATTCAAACTATATAGAGATAAGTATTCACCATATTAAAAACTATTGCTCAATTGGAGTTAATTACATTGACTTCACAATTTTATTGTAGTGCATTGAATGGGATTTGGGGGGATTCTCAGTTTCCAAACAATTGGAAGAATAACACAAATTATATCTGACAAGTAAAGAAAAGAATAGGAAAAAAATCAATACCTTGTTAAAAGAGTGATTGATGCCAGTTATATTCTTTAAAATAAACATTCTATAATAGATTTTCTTCTGTTACCATCATTAGACAACTTTTGTTTTACTATATCTCCCGTTCAGATTTTATGTAGCATTTATTTCATTATAGAAATGAATTTTACCCACAAAAGCAAATTTTTGTTTGGACTTATTAATTTTTACATGTGATTAATCAATTTGAGATAATGTGTAGCCTAATCAACAAAATTAATCTTAACTTAAAAAAAATAACCACCAACTACTGCCTATATAAAGGTCTTGATTTAGAAACAAAGACTTCAGTGGTTGAAAAAATATACAATTAAGAAAATAAAGTCTAAGTTTCCTATGTCTCCCAGGTAAATCTTTCCATATTTTCACTCACAGAGATTAAATTTTTGAAACCTCAGTCATTCATATTTATATGTTGGGCTAGTGCTGGAATATTTAAAGGAGCTTATTGTCCTCAGCAGAAGAGATGATAAAAATGTGAATTTCTATTCATTATATTAAAAGATGCATCATGTCATTAGGGAAGGGTGACTCACCCTTATAACTCTTCCTGATTGTAACAGATTTTCTTAATGAGTGCACCTGGCCAGAAAAGTAATCACCTGGTGGTCACCATTTTACAATGAAGTTGGTCCTCAGGTGTTATTGGGCCTGTTTTCAAAGAATTTCCAAGTTGACAGGATGTAAGAGAACTGTTTTGTTGTTGTTGTTGTTGTTGTTGTTGTTTTGCTGGCAAAGCCTTTGAGAATTCAAGGTCACTTCCACATAATGATGAGATATTAGAATGAAAGAAAGTTTACATTGCCATTAAAAAATATAGTATCCTTACTCATATGGAAACATTTACTATTATATTGCAAAATCCTACATCCATTACTCCAGAGTATATCCAGTTGAATAGCACTTGTCAAAGGATAGAAATGATGAGTATAGGGAGTAAAAGCAGGCATTTACCTGAACTCTTCCCCAAATCCCTCCAATTATTTTCAAATAATGACTTTTAAAAAATTGTAGAGCATCAGAACTGACAAAAATATTGGGTGAAGCATTTTCTAGCCCCAGATGACTTAAAAGAGCAACAGGAAAGTTTCATTGCAATAGGATGAGAGGAGAGCGCAATACAATATGAGCAGTGCCAGCACACTCCAGTCAAAACAGGACAAGGCCTTGGGAGCCTCTAAATGAGCAGTGACTACTTCAAGATATTTCATTTTATAGATAGTAAGGGAATCAAACAGCTGGTCAGAAAGAGATTACAAGGGTCTCTTTGCTAGTACTGAGGCAGGACTCTGCTGTTTTGCCCATACTCAATCTGAGTCACAGTTCCAAAGCAAAAAGGAGCACTAGCACACTAGAACTTGCAGTCACAGTAGAGTAGAAACATTCCTCACAGTCCCAGGGCAGAGAAGAGTGCTTGTGGTCACTCACAGACCAGAGCCAGAAGAGTAGTAATCATGCCTCACCTTCAGTCATGCTACCTTGGAAGAAGTGAAAACTTACAGGTCCCCAGAAGTAGCTCTGAAAATAGAAGCAGAAAACCCCTGAATCTTTAACAATGAACTCTCCACCCTGAAAGCAGATTCCTACTTTAAGAAAGAGTTCAAGTCAAGTAATAGGCTGAGAAAATGAGCAAACAATAGGAAAAAAAATATTCTGACCATAGAAAGTTACTATGGTGATAAAGAAGATGAAAATACAAATTTAGAATGAGACAAAAAAGTCAAAGCTCCTCAATCCAAAGCCTCTAAGAAACACAAGAATTTGTCTCATGCCATGGAAGAGCTTAAAAGGAATTTTGAAAAACCAAGTAAGAGAGATAGAGCAAAACTTAGGAAGAGAAATAAGAGCCAGTGAAGAAAAGAATGCCCCCAAAAGCAAAATAGGCCAAATAGAAAAGGAGGCACAAAAGCTCATTGAAGAAAATAATTTCTTGAAAATTAGAATTGAGCAAACAAATGGAAGTTAATGACTTGATGAGAAATCAAGAACAAAACCAAATGAATGAAAAATACAAAAAAGATGTGAAATATCTCACTAGAAAAACAACTGAACTAGAAAATAGATCTAGGAGAAATATTTTTAATTAAAAATAATATTTTATTACTTGAGAGCCATCATCAAAAGAAGAACATAGACACCATCTTTCAAGAAGTTAAAAAATAACAACAACAACAATATAAAATGTAGACTTTATTTATAAACTCATCCAGAGCAAACATAGGAGGATAATTTATTCACTCATAACAACATTGTAACAAAATCAGTTTCAAAAGAACTCCTACAAACTCTGGTTAATGAAGTAACCAATCAATAATTCCAGATGACTGGAAGTAATTTAAAAATTGAGAAAAAAAACTTTTTTATTGATAATTACAAACTTTGAAAGACCTATCTACCTTCTAAAATCAGCAATCCCACAAAATAACAGTATTTAATTTTCCTTGAACTAATCTCTTAAAAATGATACTTATGATAAAATGATCTTTTTATCATGAGAAACTTCCTTAAGAAATCAAAATTAACAATAAGGTAGGAGCTAAGGACTGTTGAAAATAAGGAAGAAAGGGGGATGGGAAATGATGACTGATACAGATTTGGAAAATCAAAACTTGTGTTTGGGTAGTCTGGTTCAAAGGAACCAAAACATCCACACTGAGAATTGTATGAAGTAACATTATAATCAGATGTTGAAACCAGATTCTAAAGGGTCTTCAATGCTTATTCACTTAGTCAACTGTTGTGTAAAATAACATATTTGACATCATCTGGCATATTCAATTCAAGTTTCTTTTCCCAGTCTTACAGTGTGCTGTTCATTTCTTATTTTCTTGGTCTCCCAGAATAAAAAAAATAAATAAATACACTGACTTGATTCACTAGGTAATTCCTTCACTAAGGAAAACCTTGGCTATTTCTAAATAGGAAAAGGACACCATGCAAACAGGAATATGGAAGATGCATCACATAAGGAAGAGAATTAACACAATGAGATTGAAAAACAATTATAGTTAATGCAGGGGCTTACATGAGTGTTCCTTTTTTTTTTTTTTTTTTTTTTGTCTTTGTCAGGATAACTGAGCAACATCATATAGGTAATAACAGCGCCAACATGACTTGTCAACTATTTGAATGGGTGAAAAGAAGAACTAAAAAGTGACTCTGAAATTTTAGGCATGGATAGCTGGTAGGATGGTAAAACTATTAATAAAAATTTACACAACTACAAGAAGAAGGGGGTTGAGGATAAAGATGATGAGTTTAAGTATGTATTTATTCAGATGGAGGTTGCACTAGGCCTACAACTTTACGGGCCAATAAATCCACAATAGACTGTAATATGGATATGTAATTCCAATGACAAACTGAAGAAAGAGATATATATTTGGGAGCCATGAGTATACTTAAAACTATGGTAGTCATGAGATTAACAAATATGAGATATCTAGAAAGAAAGAAAAGACATAAGAAAAAATATGTGTAATGCCTACCTTAAAGAAAAAGAGAAAGGAAAATGAACCAGTTTTCAAGGTCCCATTTCAAATGGTTGCCAGATTACTATAACCAATAGCTCTTTTACTTCTCTGGGGGCTGTACTCCTGACTCTCTGAATTTAACCTTAACCTAACAGCTTTCTAAACCCCAACAATGCTTTTGCTCTGTAACTACTTCAACTGATTGGTACATTCCTCCCAGAACCTCTGTTTTGAAGAAGTAATTACACTGGCCAAATTCACTATTTTGCTTCTGTCACATCACTTTTCCTGACATTAGATTTTTTCATTTAGAATGTAGGTATCACAATGGCAACAGTGGTGGACTTAGGGTCAGTAATATCCAATTTCAAGTTTTGTCTCAGACAATGAATAGATGTATGACCCTAGTCAAGTCACTTAACCTTTCTGCCCCAGTTTCCTCAATTGTAAAAGAGGGATATAAATAGAATGTACATCCCAGAACTTTTGTAAAGATAAAAATTAGATAATATTTATAAAGCTTTTAGTAAAGTTCTATGATGATAGTAAGTGGTTAACAAATGCTCCTTGACTTAACATGTCTTAACTATAGATACAAACATGCTTGAGTAAATTAGATAAATCTTCCAAAGATGCTGTTGAGGAGAAAGATGATATAAAATTTTAAGTTAAATTTTCCCAGTCCCTTGATATTGTCTATGTCTAAGTCTTTAAGCATCTTAAAACAAACACCAATTATTGTTTCTTTTACAGAGAAAGCCCCCCCCCCAAAAAAAGGGGAAAATGCTCAATTAACAAGAGTTTTCAGATTGGGGAATATCTCTCCCACAAAGAAATCTTACATGGCATACTCTCCATTATTTTTGAAAAAACTAAAAGCAGAATATAATGTGATATACTTTATATCAACCAAGTAGCTTAGACTATGTTGTTTTAAACCTCAGGTAATCTCAAAATCAGAAAGAGGATAGTATTTGCATTTTGCTTATTAGAGGCAATTTCTACCTTTCTACTTCACAAATCAACTTCTCTAGTTTTCTGGTTATAATAGCACTATAATAGAGCAGAATGTTCATAGAAGTAGGAGGACAAGTAGGATAGCACTGTGTAATAGAGACACAAAGAAGGAAAATATCAATAAAATATTCAAAAATGTAAAATGTTAGAAATATGAAGACAGTGAAGTTTTGTTATACTTTAATCTTCTCTATGTAATCTAGGTTCCAATAACAGTGACATTTTGCTAGGTATTGTTGTTTATTTACAGTACTTCATATACCAATTCTGTGCTTTTTTTCGTTTTGTGTCCCTTTTCTGGAATGTTTTACCTTCTAACTTCTGCCCTAAAAAACTTCCTTGGCTTCTTTCAAGATTTTATTTAAATACTACATTCTACATGAGTCCTTTCCCAGTCCTCCTGTGAAAGGCACTGATAATGCCTTGTAAGGTCCCCCTCCATTTACACTATGTGTGTATTTGTCTGGAGAGAGATAGAAAGAGAGAGAGAGAGAGAGAGAGAGAGAGAGAGAGAGAGAGAGAGAGA
>JAJPUD010006297.1:0-54820 GCA_023553655.1 Myrmecobius fasciatus | reverse complement strand
TGAGATCCTTCAACTTTTCTCTTCCAGTCTTCTGAATGTCCTCAACAATTTCTGTTTTCCTTAAGTCTCAATGGCAGAGATGGTTTTTCTCCTTGTTAAAGATAATCCTTTCCCTTTTCCCTTCTAGCTCATCCTTTCTCTTCACTCCCACCATCTGGTGTCAGCTATCCAAATTGCAAGCACAAGGCCTCAATAAAAAAAAAAAAAATGTGTCAGGTGAGGTAATTTATCCCCATTTTACTGACAGCAAAAAGCACAGTTGTCATATAAACTAGTAAAACTGAAGATCAGCAACCATGGGGAAAAGAACAGGAATGAAGATAAGTATTTCTACATATACACAAGAATCCATAAATTTGCCAAGAGGCAAAATATGCATAATGTTCACATTATAAATTATAAACTTCTTCTTCGACATCTTACTTTCATATGCCACATTTTGACTATTCCTTTTTGCCATATATTGAAAAGAACTATGTCATGTAGATGGATTTTAATAATCTCTGTGCTAATAGCAGCTATTATGATAGGTTCTAAGGTTGTATTTGGAAGAGATAGGAGCACATAAATACCTGGAGGAAAGAAGATATCATATGATTCAAAATGAACCCAGGAAAAAATAAGATAATAAAAAGGAAGGTAGCTAAGGCAGTTTATCTAAAAGAAGGAAGAATTGATGAGGCAGAAGAAACTTAAAATAGAAATTCTCAGGTTTGTGTTAGTGAAAAATATAGAAGAAAAGGAAAAGATTTGGTTTACTACATTACATATTCTTCCACCAAAACAAGCTTATTATCAAGAATAAAAATGAAAATAATACTAGCAATGGAAGAAATGTAGTTCCTTGCCATCTCTTTTTCATTAAATTACTGGTTCAAGGACAATGGCCTTGTTAAAATATGATGAGAAATTGAGTCTTGAATAACACTGGGAATGGGGATTGAATAAAAAGTTCATTGTTTTTCAGTCTGACTGTGTGACATGACTACAATTCTAATGTTAAAATTAAATAAATACCAGTATTTATTTAAAGAAATTTTTAAAAAGAAAAAGAGATAGGAATTACTTAATGATTTTTAATTAATTTTAATTGCTGACATTTTGAATGGTAGTTTAGAATACTGAATCATCTCTTCTCCCAATGACACTGAAACTTGTTTCAGATTGGGGTAGTTTAAAATTATTATTACTTCTGGGTTCCTTTACAGATGCTTGAAAATGAAGGTTCTTAACAAGCAAAAAGTTTTCCAATCCATTTTTTGTCAGGGGACCACTGGAAAATGAATGAATATTTTAAAATTTAACATTCATGGGGGAAAAATAGAAAGAATCTGTCAGAAGCTACTCTCTTTTGCAGAGTATGTCTAGGTAGAAGTTATAGTTAGCTTTGCCATGCATGCTGTGGGGCTGAGTATTGGGAGATTTCTATAAAAATAGTAGTTAAAACTCTTTTGAATAAAGGAGAATCTATCTGACTTTTCAGGAATGCCATTGTTTGGTGGAAATGTTAAAGGTAAATAGATTTACACAAAGGTTTCAGCAAGACTGCAATTGACAGGTAGCAATAATAAAATAATGACATATACTTTCTTAGAAATCATAATCCAATTATATGTAATTTTCAGAGGATTTCATAAGCAGCTGCTTGCAGACATTTGCAGAACTCCCCATGGTTGTCAGATAGATTGGCCTCAGCCACTCTTGCCTTTTAAATGATGTTTTCTGGCTGCCCTCAGTCCACAAGTCATCTATAACTGACAATTTTCTTCCTATGGATACATTAGTGACCAGAAAAAACAACAGTTATTTAAAGTACAGCTTGATATTTTACAATGGACTTATTCCTGTTGTAATTTTTGTAGTTGAAAAATAATTAGAATACGTGGTTCGTTTGTTAAGAGGCAAGGACTTTTCACCCTTTCTCTACACTATCACCAATTCCTGAGAGAGAGTTGCAGCTTCATCTCACTTGTTGGCATGCTACCAAGAGCTGCCAATTTCATCAAACATTCAGTGCATACATCTTAACTGTTCCTGAACTTTGGACTTCCCAGCCATTCCACTCCCTACCCCCCATTATAATTTCTTAAATTAATAAAAAAACTACTAGCCAACTTGTTCTCCATCTAAAGCAATGATAAAATACCTGAGGTCTACATTAATGATAGGGCACATAAAAGTCAAGATCACAGGTATGCAGCATAAGATACCTTTGGCCTTGAACCACTGCGATGGTCTTCTGGTGGCAGCTTGCAATTACAAAAAAATTATATATAGCTTAGTTCAGTAAATGAATATTACTACCAATATCCTAATATAAAGTTCTCTTGAATCTACTTATAAAAGAAAATAGACAGTAATAGAAATAAAGCAAAGAGAAAGCAAACAGAGAACCACTGATTATTATTAACTTGAGAATAATAAATTTCAACATCTATACTTCTAATCTCTGCATGTTCTGCCTAGGATCTCATGTGTAATTTGTACTTAGTTCAATATTACAAGAATCTGTCAATTTGTTGCATGGGTATTTTGTTGTCCATACAAATTATGAGATAATTTTGTTTAGTTATTTCAGTCATGTCCAACTTTTTTGATCCCATTTGGAGTTTTCTTGGCAAAGATACTGAAATGATTTTTCATTTCCTTCTCCAGTTTATTTTGTACATGAGGAACTGAGACAAACAGGGTTAAGTGTCTTGCCCAGGGTCACAGAGTTTGTAAGTGTCTACAACACTATTTAAACTCAGGAAGGTGAGTTTAATAAATAATAATATGAAAATAATAATTCATGAAATAATAAATCCATTTATACTGATTTTATTGACCATATGATTATATGTAGAGAGATAGAAAAAATATTATAAATTTCAGGAACATAGGGCCAGCTTTAAAGAATCACTGGCATCAAGGTCGAAAGATCCCAAAAGCCATGGTATCACCAAAATACTTAGGGCAGGACAAAAGCCATTTCCAGGTACATAGGCAGTAGACTTCAAGTGATTTTAAGTATCTTTGTGACCTAATCCTATGAAGGAGAGCCCAAGAATTAGATTCTGAAAATCAAACCAGGCATTAAAATTGGAAAAACGAAACCCAGAATTGTACACTATCATTATCTTACACACTATCATTCGTATGTGTGTATACTGTAGAGATTCCTAATTTGTTTTTAAATATTTTAATAACTTTTAATATAATTGATTTCCTTTTAATCCTATGCATAATATTTATCCATGTATTCATTTTAAAGGACTTTGAAAATATTAATTCATTTTACCTTCACAATAACCCTGAGAAGTAGATACTATTATTACTCTCCATTTTATAATAGAAGAAACTTAGGTAACTGGTGTTAAGTTTCTTGCTCAGATACCTATAGCTAGTAAGAGTCTAAAGTCAGATTTGAAATTTGATTTTCCAACTCCAGACTTCAGAGCTTCAAAGGAATCTAAAACACATAAAAAATTAAAACTTCTACTGTCTCCTCCCATTACTAATGTGTTTCACTTTCAGCCACAATTTTTATAATATTCTGAGAAGGATTTTGTGGGTCCCATTCTCCTTTCTCATCTAGTAAGTCCTGGAAAATTTAAACATAAAAATTAGTTACTGTTGCTGTTGAATTATTTTTCTATCATGTCCAATTTTTTGTAACCCACTTGGAGTTTACATGACAAAAATGCTGAGATAATTCGTCATTTCTTTCTCTAGGCTAGTTGAATCCCTCTAAAAATAAATGGAAATTTTGCTTAAGAAATAAATATATTTAACAAAGATTGCCACTTGCAGGGACTTTGGAGGGAAATTTTACTTCAGTAAAAATATGCAAATACATCGGAAATTATATAAGAAATTGTACAAATTAAAATATATTTGTTAATAGTAACAATAAAAAATGATAGAAAACCATTCCTGATAATAATGAAATGAGATTATTTTTCTAAGGCTCAGGTTGGCACACAGAGAGAAACATTTATTAAGTATATTTTTGTATATATTTGTCAAGCACTATTCTGTGCACTGAATGTATAAATTCAAGCAAACACTATAGTTTCTACACTAAAGGAATTTCCAGCATAATGGTGGTTATTCCTGTTTGTCTTTTGTTTTTTGAAGAGGAGGTAGGATATCACAGGATATCTTGACTTGCACATTAATTTGTTTAAAGTAAGGCAGAGTTGCTCAGTAATTAACTTCATTCTTCCATATTCATCAAAGCCCTGTGGCAAGGCAAAATTCAAAGTGATTGACACAACATGCACTGGATAGCCTTGCAATCTGTAACATCTGACCAAGCTCTATGTGCTCCAGTTCACCTAATTCAGTCACTTTCATGGCCACTAGAACATATTGTTCATAAGTCCATTCCACCACGGGAAGTTTTCATAAGCTTAAAGTAGAAACTCCTCAAATTCACAGATGAGCTTGAGGCCTGTTGTTTATTTTAAGTCTTTTTTAGCCTTTCTGCCAAGACTGTTTTACTAGGGTGAGTCCACTGAGCATATTATAGCTTCTTGGAGCCACAGGTGAAATTTAGGTAAAAGGTGGACTCCAAAGATATATGAATAACACTAAAAAGGGCTTGTCAAGGACTGACACCAGAGCTGCTGGTGGTAGAGAATACCTAAAAGAGAATTGGAAGAAGATGTAGAAAGGGAATGGTACACAGTAACAGAAGTCCAGAGAATGATTCTATCTGAAAATGAAGTGCATAAGGTTGGCTCCCAACTAGGCAATAACAAGTTAAGAAGTCAAGAGAATGGGTCTCAAAGTGGAGTATTTCAAGGGCAGCTAGGTGGCACAGTGGATAGAGCACTAGCCATAAAGTCAGGAGGACCTAACACTTCCTAGTTGTGTGTCACTAGACAAGTCACTTAACCTCGATTGCCTCAACAAAAAAAAAAAAAAAAAAAAAAAGAGGAGTATTTCTTGGGTCACAAAGTAGCTAAGCTGATAAGGGACAACACCAGAAGATAACATCTAATACTTTTTATTTTGAAAAAGTTAAGACCTAGCTCCAAACCAAGCAGAAAGATAGTACATGTATAGAATCATTTATATGCACATGTACGTATGCAATATGTGAAGGTATGTGAGAGAAAAAAAGAGAGAAAGAGAGAGAGACACAGAGAATGTGATGATAGACAGAAACAGAGACAGAAATAGTAAACAATACTTATAAACAGAAGAAATTTACTTCCTTTTCTTTATTCCTTCAGAGAGGAAATTAAGGATTTAAAGACATAAGTAAAAAAAAAAAAAGACATAAGTATTCCTCTGCATTATCCTGGGTTGTCTTTCATTCTTTAAAATACTTATGAACCACAATACAAATATGAAATGATCAAATGTTTCATGAAATAATGTTGCTGCTACTTTATCATGATGAAATCTCAATACAAACTTTCTTTTTCTAATAAGAATGTGGATGTCATGCTTTAATTTGGCTTACTTTCTCCTTTTTTCTTCCAGTTTTCATTTATAGAGAAAAAATTAAGAACCAGAAAAGTCAGGAGGTGGGGACTTTCTAAATCTATAAAGAAGAAATCTTGTGAATCTATCCTTCAATATACCACCTCAAGCACACCTTTCTTCTGTTTATGCTTGGTCTACATAGTTCTTTTGCCAGTATTTCATCTCTTCAGTGTCATATCTAGGTCCAACATAGTCATATATGAGGCAGGATATTATAGTACAAATATGAGGGCTACCTTGCATACTAGTGATAAGAGTTTACTATATAAAGATCTTTGCCTATATGTTTCACTTAGCCCACTCATATTTATTAATTATCTTATATTTAATTTTTAATAAATCTTTTTATTTTCAAAACATATGGACAATATTTTTTTAATATTGACCCTTGCATACCCTCTTGTTCTAATTTTCCACTCCTTCCCCATACCCTTTCCCCTAGATGGCAAGCAATCCAATATATGTTACACATGTTAAAATATATATTAAATCCAATATGTGTAAACATTGATACAATTATCTTGCTGCATAAGAAATATCAGATCAAAAAGGAAAGAAAATAAGTAAGAAAACAAAATTCAAGTGAAGAACAGCAAAGAGTGTGATAATGTTATACTTTGATCCACACTCAATTCCCACAGTCCTCTTTCTGGGTGTTGATGGTTCTATTCACAAGATCATTGGAACTGGCTTCAATCATTGCATTGTTGGAAAGAATCACGTCCTTCAGAATTAATCACTGTATAATATTGCCTTTTCCATGTACAATGATCTCCTGGTTCTGCTTATTTCAGTTAGCATCAATTCACGAAAGTCTTGCTAGACCTCTCTAAAGTCATCCTGCTGATCGTTTCTTATAAAACAATAATATTTCACAACATTCATATACCATAACTTACTCAGCCATTCTCCAATTGATGGGCATCCACTCAGGTTTCAGTCTCTTGCCACTACAAAAGGGGCTGCCACAAACATTTTTTGCACATGCAGGGCCCTTTCCCTCTAAGATTTCTTTGGGGTATAGTTTCATTGGAAACACTGCTAGTTCAAAGGGTATGCACAGTTTGATAATTTTTTTAGCATATTTCCAAATAAGTCTCCAGAATGGCTGGATCTATTCACAATTTCATGTATTAGAGTCCTAGTTTTCTCACATTCTCTATATATTTTATTATTATTATTATTATTATTTTATTTTTGGTGAGGCAGCTGGGATTAAGTGACTTGTCCAGGGTCACACCGCTAGGGAATGTTAAGTGTCTGAGACCAGATTTGAACTCAGGTCCTCCTGACTTCAGGGCTGGTGCTCTATCCACTGCGCCATCTAGCTGCCCCAGTTCTCTATATATTTTAGAAATGAGGCATTTATCAAAAATTAAAAGGGAGAATGTTCTACCATGAAGAGGAAATTATTTAATTTTTTTTTAAATTTTTATTTTATTTGCATAACATTTGTGTGGGTAATTCTTCAACAATAACCCTTACATAGCTTTCCGTTACAAATTTTTCCCCCCAACTCCCCACCCCTCCCCTAGATGGCAGGATATCCACTACATGTTAATTATGTTAAAATATTGGCAAATCGAATATATGTATACATATTTCCAAACTTATCATTGGTGTGCAAGAAAAATCTTATCTACACGAATGATATATCAGATAAAGGAAACACAATGTAAGCAAACATCAATCAAGGAGTATGAGAATGTTATGTTGTGGTCCACATTTCGCATCCCTCTCTCTGGGTGTATATGGCTTTCTTCAGTGAACAATTGGAGGTGGTTTGAAACATTTCATTGTTGAAGAGAGCCATGTCCATCAGAATTGATCGTCATATAGTACTGTTGTTGCTGTGTATAATGATCTCCTGGTTCTGCTCATTTCACTCAGCATCAGTTCATGTAAGTCTCTCCAGGCCTCTCTGAAATCATCTTGCTGGTCATTTCTTACAGAACAATAATATTCCATAACATTCATATACCATAATTTATTCAGCCATTCTCCAATTGAAGGGCATCTATTCAATTTCCAGTTTCTAGCCACTACAAAAAGGGCTGCCACAAACATTCTTGCACATGTGGGGCCTTTTCCATGAAGAGGAAATTAAAGCAATAATTAGGAGTTATTTTGCCCAACTTTATGTCAACAAATTTGATAACCTAAGTGAAATGGAGGAATACCTACAAAAATATAGATTGTCCAGATTAACAGAAGAAGAAATAAATTTCTTATAATAGTCCCATTTTAGAAAAAGAAATGGAACAAGCTATTAATCAAGTCCCTAAGAAAAAATCTTCAGGGCCATATGGATTTACATACCAAACATTTAAAGAAAACTTAACTCCAATACTATACAAACTATTTGAAAAAATAGTGAATGAAGGACTCCTACCAAATTCTTTTTATGATTCAGATATAATACTGATACCTAAACCAGGTAGGATAAAAACAGAGAAACAAAATCACAGGTCAATGTCCCTAATGAATATTGATGAAAAAATCTCAAATAAAACATTAGTAAAAAGATTACAGAAAATTATCCTCCCAGATAATACACTGTGACAAAGTAGGATTTATACAAAGAATACAGGGCTGGTTCAATATTAGGAAAACTATTAGCATAATCAATTATATCAATAACCAAATTAACAAAAAACAAAAGATTATCTCAATTTATTCATAAAAAGCATTTGATAAAATTCAACATCCATTACTATTAAAAACCCTAGAGAGTATAGGAATAAATGGGTTTTTCCTTAAAATAGTCAGTAGTATCTATTTAAAATCATCAGCAAGCATCATATGTAATGGGGATAAAGTGGAACCATTCTCAATAATATCAGGGGTGAAACAAGGCTTCCCACTATCACCACTTCTATTTAATATTGCATTAGAAATGCTAGCTTTGGCAAGAGAATAAAAAGAGATTAAAGAATTGGAGTAGGTAATGAGGTGACCAAATTATCACTCTTTGCAGATGATATGATGGCATACTTAGAGAACCTTAGAGAATCAATTAAAAAAAAACTATTAGAAATAATCCACAACTTTAGCAAAGTTGCAGGATACAAAATAAATCCAAATAAATCATCAACAATTTTATACATCACTAAAAAAATCCAACAGCAAGAGATACAAAAAGAAATTCCATTTAAAATAAATGTTGATAGTATAAAATATTTGGGAATCTATCTGCCAAAGGAAAGTCAGGAATTATATGAGCAAAACTACAAAACACTTTCCACACAAATAAAGTCAGATCTAAACAATTGGAAAAATATCAAGTGCTCTTGGATAGGTTGAGCAAATATAATAAAAATGACAATACTGCCTAAACTAATCTATTTAGTACTATACCAATCAACTGCCCAAGAAACTGTTTTACTGACCTAGAAAAAATAGCAACAAAATTCATTTGAAAGAATAAAAGTTCAAGAATTTCAAGGGAATTAATGAAAAAAATAAAATGAGGGTAGCCTACCTGTACCAGATCTAAAACTATATTATAAAGCAGTGGTCATCAAAACCATTTGGGACTGGCTAAGAAATAAAATAGTTGATGAGTGGAATAGATTAGGTTCACAGGACAAAATAGTCGGTAACTATAGCAAAATAGTGTTTGACAAATGCAAAGACACAAGCTTTTAGGATAAGAACTCACTATTTGACAAAAACTGCTATAAAGATTGGAAACTAGTATGGCAGAAACTGGGAATCAACCTACACCTAACACTGTATACCCAAATAAGGTCAAAATGGGTTCATGATCTAGACATAAAGAATGATATTATATACAAATTAGAAGAACATAGGAGAGTTTACCTCACAGACCTGTGGAGGAGGAAGGAATTTGTGACCAAAGAAGAACTAGAGATCATTAATGGTCACAAAATAGATAATTTTACTATATTAAGTTAATTTTTTGTACAAACATAACTAACACAGACAAGATTAGAAGGGAAGCAATAAATTGGGAAAATATTTTTAATATATTTTTTTTAGTTTTTTTTAATTAAACATTTTTATTTGCAAAACATATGTATGGGTAATTTTTCATCATTGACTTTTACAAAGCTTTCCATTACAAACCTTTCCCCCCTAGTCCCCACCCCACCCCTAGATGGCAGGAAGTCCACTACATGTTAATTATGTTAAAATACTCAACAAATCGAATATATGTATACATATTTTTACAGTATCATGCTGTGCAAGAAAAGTAGGATCTACAAGAAAAAAAAATCTGAGAAGGGAAACATAATGCAAGCAAGCATCAATAGAGAGCATGAAAATGTTATGTTGTGGTCCACATTTCATATCCCTCTCTCTGGGTGTATATGGCTTTCTTCACTGAACAATTGGAACTGGTTTGAAACATTTCATTGTTGAAGAGAGCCATATACTTCAGAATTGATCATCATATAGTCTTGTTGTTTCCATGTACAATGATCTCCTGGTTTGCTCATTTCACTCAGCATCAGTTCATGCAAGTCTCTCCAGCCTCTTTAAAATCATCCTGCTGGTCATTTCTTACAGAACAATAATATTCCATAACATTCATATACCATAATTTATTCAGCTATTCTCCAATTGATAAGCATCCATTCAGTTTCCAGTTCTCTAGACACTACAAAAAGGGCTGCCACCAACATTCTTGCACATGTGGGTCCCTTTCCCTCTTTTAAGATCTCTTTGGGATATAAGCCCAACAGAAACATTGCTGGGTCAAAGGCTATACACAGTTTGATAACTTTTTGAACATAGTTCCAAATTGCTCTCCAGAATGGTTGGATCCGTTCACAGTTCCACCAACAATGTAGGGAAAATATTTTTACAAAGGTTCTGATAAAGGCTTCATTTCTAAAATATATAGAGAATTGACTCAATTTTATAAGAATTCAAGCCATTCTGAATTTGATAGACAAATGGTCAAATGATATGAACAAACAATTTTCAGATGAAGAAATTGAAACCATTTCTAGTCATATGAAAAGGTGCTCTAAATCACTATTGATCAGAGAAATGCAAATTAAGACAGCTCTGAGGTACCACTACACACCTGTCAGATTGGCTAAGAAGACAGGAAAAGATAATGATGAATGTTGGAGGGAATGTGGAAAAAACTGGGATACTAATACATTTTTGGTGAAAGTGTAAACGGATCCAACCATCCTGGAATGCAATTTGCTCAAAAGGTAAACTGTACATACCCTTTGATCCAGCAGTGTTTCTGCTGGGCTTATATCCCAAAGAGATCTTAAAGGAGGGAAAGGGACCCACATGTGCAAAAATGTTTGTGGCAGCCCTTTTTTAGTGGCAAGAAACTGGAAACTAAATGGATGTCCAACAGTTAGAGAATGGCTGAATACATTATGGTAAATGAATGCTATGAAATATTTTTGTGCTGTAAGAAATGACCAACAGGATGATTTCAGAGAGGCCTGGAGAGATGTACATGAACTGATGATAAGTGAAATGAGCAGAATCAGGATATCATTATATGTGGCAACAACAAGACTATATTATGATCAATTCTGATGGACATGGCTGTCTTCAAGAATGAGATGATTCAAACCAGTTCCAATTATTCAGTGATGAAGAGAACCATCTACAACCAGAGAGAGGACTGGGGGAACTGAGTGTGGACCACAACATGGCATTTTCACTCTTTCCATTGTTGGTTGCTTGCATTTTGTTTTCTTTCTCATGTTTTTTTTTTTTTTCATACTTCTTGATCTGATTTTTCTTGTGCAGCAAGATAACTGTATAAATATGTATACATACATTGGATTTAACATATATTTTAACATATTCAACATGTATTGGATTAGGGGAGGGTTTATGGGGAAGGAGGGGAAAACATAACAGAAGGTTTTGCAAGGGTCAATCTTGAAAAATTAACAATGCATATATTTTGTAAATAAAAATTTTAATAAAAAAATTTAAAAATCAGAATGGATGTTGGATTTTATTAAATCCCCCCCCCCTTTTTTGGCTCTATTGAGTTAATCATGACTTTTGTCAGTTTAGTCATTTAGTTAATTATGCTAATAGTTTTCCTAATAATGTACCAGCCCTGCATTCTTGGTATAATCCTACTTGGTCATAGTGTATTATCCTGTGGATGACTTTGTGTAATCTCATTGCTAATATTTTATTTAATATTTTTGCATCAGTATTCATTAGGGAAATTAATCTATAATTTTCTTTCTCTGTTTTCACCCCACCTGGTTTATCTATCAACACCATATCTGTATCATAAAGGAATTTGTAGGACTCCTTCTTTCCTTATTTTTTTTCAAATAGCTATATAGTATTGAAATGAATTGTTCTTTAAATGTTTGGTAGAATTCACACAGAAATCCATGTGGCCCTGGATATTTTTTCTTAGGGAGTTGATTAATAGCTTGTTCTATTTCTTTTTCAAATACGGGACTATTTAAATAATTTATTTCCTCTTCTGTTAACCTGAGCAATCTATACTTTTGTAGATATTCCTCCATTTCACTTAGATTCGCAAAATTACTGACATATAGTGGAGCAAGAAAAATTCCTAATTATTTCTCTAATTTCTTCTTCATTCGTGGAAAGTTTTCCCTTTTCAGTTTTGAGACTAACAGTGTGATTTTTCTTCTTTCCTTTTTCTAATCAAATTATCTAAAATTTTATCTATTTTGTTGGGTTTTTTTTTCATAAAACCAACTCAGCTTTATTTTTTTTAATTATATACTTTTCTTACTTTCAGTTTTATTAATCTCCCCTTTTATTTTCAGAATTTGCAATTTGGAATTTAATTGAGGGTTTTTAGTTTGTTCTTTTCTAGTTGTAAGCCCAATTCATCGAACATCTCTTTCTTTATTTTATGCAAGTAAACATCTAGAGATAGAAAATCTCCCCTAATAACTGCTTTGGCTGCAACCCACAAGTTCTGGCATATTGTCTAATTACTGTCATTCCCTTAGTTGAAATTATTGATTGTGTCTGTGATGTATTGTTTCACTGATTTATTCTTTAGGATTAGATTATTTAGTTTCCAATTAATTTTTGGTATATTTTTCCCTAGCCTTTTATTTCATTATGATTTTTATTGCATCATGATTTGAAAAAAAAATTCTGCCTTCCTGCATTTGATTTTGAGGTTTTTATGCCCTAATACATGATCAATTTTTGTGTATAGGTACCGATATAGGTATATATCTATAGGTACATATCTATATCTATATATACACACATATACATATACACTCACACACACCTACATAGGTATATATAAGTATATACCTATAGGTATGGGTACATATATATATATATATATGTATGCATATATATATGTGTGTGTGTGTGTGTGTGTGTGTGTGTGTGTGTGTACCTATATACCAATATACATGGAATCACTGAGGAAAAAGTAAACTCCTTTCTGTCTCTATTCAATTTTCTCCAAAGATCTATCATACCTAACTTTTCTAACATTTTGTTTACCTCCTTAACTTCTTTCTTATTTATTCTGTGGTTCCCCGCCCTAGCTCCTTGCCCTGGGTTCCCTGGGCTTCTGTCTGGACTCAGCAGACTGTTCCCCTGCTCATTTGAAACAGGCCTATTCTGAAGTTCTTCCAAGGTATCTTCTTCTGAGAATATGTTGTACTTCAGATATTTCCAGATATTTAGAGGCTTAATCTACTGTTGCTTTGAGAGAAAATCAAAGGAAGACACAGAAAGTCATGTCTGCTCCCTGCCTTCTTGGCTCCCTCCCCCTAGTTTAATTTTTAAAAGCTCTTTGACTTTTAGTTATTTTTTATCTTATAAAAAAAACTGGCTTTTATCTCTACTGATTCTTTTTTAATGAGAAATAATTGTTGATAATCTTTTATCATTCTTCCTAGAATTTGACAAATTATATTATATTTATATCTGCATTTTCTTGCTTGTTATATTTCTCCTTTTGATAAAAAATTGATTATTTGCTGACAATTTTTTTTATATTCTTTTGGGTTCCTCATTTTGACATTTATATTGGTTAAATTTCCACATGGAATGATTATAATGTCTATGTGATTGGTTCTATCCATATCCTAATTTTTGGCATCAATAAAATTTAATTAAGCCAGGTTAGAACTATTTCTAATATATTCAATATTTTTCATGCTTATTTTTTTAATTTTAAATTGATCTTGATCTTTGCTGTAATAAGTCTATGATATAACTGTACACAGACCACTCAGGAATGATTTGCTGTTTTATCATCAAAATATTCTCTTGAGAACCATCTCTAGTCATCTTAATCTGTATCTTGCCACTGGACCCAGATGACTCAGAAGGGGAAAAAGGGGCAGGTGACCTTGCATAGCCTTTATTCACTCAGTCCACATCAGTAATGAATAATTTCCTCTCATTAAAATATAATCAGACGTAACAGATGCAGAAACAGCATTTGACAAAAGACAACACTCCTTCTTATAAAAAAATTAGAAAGTAAAAAAAATCAATGAAATCATCCTCAAAATGATAATTAATATTTATCAAACACCAGGAGAAACTATTATCAATAACAGGGATAAACTTGAAGTCATCTCAAAAAAGTTCTGCAGTGAAGCAAGAATGTCCATTATCATTAGTACTGTTTAATATTTTACTAGAAAAGCTAGATATAGAAATAATACAAAAAAAGAAATTGAAGGAATAAAAATAGGAAATGGGGAAATGAAATTATCACTCTTTTCAGATGATATGATAGTATACTTAGAGAACCCTAAGGGAGCATTATCTTAAAAACGTTGAAAAAATCAACTTCAGCTAAGTTACAGGATTTAAAATAAACACACATAAATCATCAGCATTTCTAGATACTACCTAGAAAATCCAGCAAAAAGAGATAAAAAGAGAAATTCAATGAAAAATAACTGCGAATAATACAAAATACTTGGGAATCTTCCTGCCAAGACAAACCCAAGAACCATATGATCTGAAGTTCAAAACCCTTTTTAAAGAAATAAAGGCACTTTTCTAGCAAGTCCGGGGCCAGACCGAGCGACATGGGCCGGGTCATCCGTGGTCAGAGGAAGGGCGCGGGATCTGTCTTCCGCACTCTCGTGAAGCACAGGAAAGGGGCCGCCAAGCTCCGGGCTGTCGACTTCGCTGAGAGGCATGGCTACATTAAGGGTATCGTAAAGGACATAATCCACTATCCAGGCCGAGGGGCTCCTCTTGCAAAAGTAGCTTTCTGGGATCCTTACCAATTTAAAAAGAGGACAGAATTGTTCATTGCTGCTGAAGGCATCCATACTGGCCAGTTTGTGTACTGTGGCAAGAAAGCTCAGCTCAACATTGGCAATGTCCTCCCAGTTGGCACTATGCCTGAAGGGACTATAGTGTATTGTCTTGAAGAAAAGCGTGGGGATCGGGGCAAGCTTGCCCGTGCATCTGGAAACTATGCTACAGTAATCTCCCACAATCCTGAAGCTAAGAAAACTCGGGTGAAGCTACCTTCAGGCTCTAAGAAAGTGATCTCCTCTGCAAACAGAGCTGTGGTTGGTGTTGTTGCTGGAGGTGGTCGTATTGATAAACCCATCCTGAAGGCAGGTAGAGCCTACCACAAATACAAGGCCAAGAGAAACTGCTGGCCTCGTGTCAGGGGTGTGGCCATGAATCCTGTGGAACATCCCTTCGGAGGAGGTAATCACCAGCATATTGGAAAACCATCCACCATTGGAAGAGATGCCCCAGCAGGAAGAAAGGTCGGTCTCATCGCCGCCAGGCGTACTGGTCGACTCTGGGGTACCAAGAATGTACAGGAGAAGGAAAACTAAAGTACAAAATCCTGACAATAAAAATTATTTTGGAAATTGTAAAAAAAAAAAAAAAAAAAAGAAAGGCAGATCTAAACAATTAAAAATATTAATAACTTATGGGTAGATTGAGCCAATGTAATAAAAGTAATAATTCTACCTGTTAATTCTCTTATCGAATGCCTTACCAATCAAACTGAAGAATAATCTCATAGTCCTTAAAAAATAGTAAAAAAAAAATTAATGTGGAAAAAACAAAAATCCAAGAACAACAAAAGAATCAATAAAAAGATGTAGAATAATTTCACAACTGATTTATTAATTAATTAAGGGTGGAGATAAGAAAAAGAACATGGAACTCAAAAATTTTAGAAACAAATGTAAAAAAAGTTATTTTAAATATAACTGCGTGAGATTATTAAATAAATAAAACAAAACTAAAAAAGAGAGAGAGAAAAGAAAAATATATATATATATAAAGGAATACAACTTAGCAGTTCCAGATTCGAAACTATATTCCAAAGTAATTATCATCACAGCAATTTGATACTAGCTATGAAATAAAGTGATACACAAGACTCGATTGTAAATTACCATAATAAGCTATTACCTGTAAATACAATGATTCAAGTTTTGGGGAAATTTCTTACCATTTGACCAAAAATTTCTGGGAAAACTGAATAAGAGTTTGGCAGAAACTAGTCATAGACCAACATCTCTGTATAAAAAGATAAGGTCAAAGTGATCAAAATGATTCAGATATAATAGGTAACATCATAAGTAAATTGAGGAAACATGGGAAAATGTAACTCAGATTTATAGATGAGGAAGAATTCTTAACTGGATTACATGAAATTAAGGATAATTTGCTTGAATAAAATGAATGCTGCCAAAATTAGAAGGGAAACAGAAAACTTGGAAAGAATTTTCAAGGTACATTTATCTGATAAAAGTTTCATTTTTCAAATACAGAAAACCACATTTATAAAAATAAAAGCTATTCTTTAGTTGATAAATGTTCAAAGGACATACACGGTTTTCAGAAAAAGAAATCAAAGCTATCCATACTCATTTTTTTAATGGACTAAAGTACTACTGATTAGAGAAATTCAAATTTTTAAACCTCTGAAATCCTACTTCATACCTATTGAATTGGATAACATGACAGAAAAGAAAAATGACAAATGTTGAAGTATATATGGAAAAAAATTGGGACATTAGTATATTTTTGGTAGAGTTGTAATTTAATCCAATCATTTTGAAGAACAGTTTGGAACTATACCCAGAGAACTATAAAACTGCCTTTTGACCCAGCAATACCATTTCTGTTTCTGTATGTTGAAGAGGGCAAAGAAAAATGAAAGGACTTTAACTGTAGAAAAAGCTCTTTGTGTGGTTGCATAAAAAATTGGAAATTGAGAAGATAGCCATCAATTGGAGGAGAGCTGAACAAGTTGTAGTATGTGATTATGATGCAATGCTGTTGTGCTATAAGAAATGATAAGCAGAATGAATTCAGGAAAACCTGGAAAGATATATAAACTCATGCAAAGGAAAGTGAATAGAAATGAGACTATTGTATACAATAATAGCAATATTGTAAAGATAATCAATGTGAAAAAATCAGCTATTTTGGTCAAGGTAATGAACCAAGACAATTCCAAAGGACCTTTGATTTTTTTTTTTTTTTTTTTTTTTTGCTTTTTTACTGAGGCGATTGAGGTTAAGTGACTTGCCCAGGGTCACACAACTAGGGAATTTTAAGTGTCTGAGACCAGATTGAACTCAGGTCCTCCTGATTTCAAGGCTAGTGCTCTATCCACTGCACTACCTAGCTGCCCCTGGACCTCTGATTTTTTAAAAATTACTGTTCACCTCTAGAGAGACAACTGACAAACTCTGAATGCATATTAAAAATATGTTTACTCTTCTTATTTTTATTTGTTTGGGTTTTCTTTTGCAACCTTTATAGTATGACTATATGACTTCATATATATAATAATGTCAAATTCTTCCTTTCAAGAAGGAGGAGAAAGCAGAGGGAGAGTATGAGGAAATATTTTTAATGGTTCTAAGATATTTTTACATGAAATTGGGAAATATTTAACTAAATGTATAAAATTAAATTCAAAAAATTAGTAAAATTTATTTTGTATTATTTCATTCTTTATCAACAATATTGACTAACTGCCAGGTATTGTGCTGGGCATTAAAGATACAAAGCTAAAAGACAGAGTAAACCTTAATCTTAGGAAGCTTACAGTATTAGAAGGTAGACAAGAAGTATAAAAAGCTAATCAATTGGTGAAGTGGATAGAATGCTGAATCTGCAGTCAGGAAGACCTGAATTCAAACCTGCTTCAGACACTTATTGGTTATGCGATCCTGGGCAATAGCACTTAGTGTATGCCAGGCACTGTGCTAAGCATTTTACAATTATTATCTCAGCTGATCCTCACAACAACTAGAGGAAGTAGATACTATTATTACCCCCATATACAGTTGAGGAAAAAAGACAAAAAGAGATTAAGTGATTTCCTCAGGACTCACATTCCTAGTAAGTATTTGAAGCTGCCTTTGAATTCATGTCTTCCCAGGTGCAGGTCTAATATTTTATCCATTGTGCACCTTGATGCCTCTTAACTACTGTCTGCCTTGGTTCCTCATCTATAAAATGGGAATAATAATATCATGTTACTCAAAATTGTTCTGAGAATAAAATAAATAAATATTTTTAAATGTTTCACAAAGTTTAAAGTGTCATATAAATGTTGGATATCAGTAAAAGAATGTCAGCAAATGACATTGTAGTCAGTAGAGCCATGCAAAGTAAGAGTATTGTATATGCATTGCTGGAATGGACCACAAAATTCATATGAGAAAACTGAGGCCAAAGGAATATAATGGGTTGTCCATGGTCACATAAGTAATAAACTTAAGTAGCATTTAAACCTCAGTTGATCACAGAAATAATAGATTTCCTTTGTAAAGACACTGACAAGAGGCATTGTTTGATAGAAGTTTATCTGAATGAGCTCTTAGGGTTTAGTATACAACATTCTTATTATCAAATAGAGTGTCATGTGGTGACCAAAAAAGTTAATGTGATCTTAGGTTTCATAGAGAAGCTTAACTTCTAGAAATAGAAATGCCAGAGTCCCCCAGTCAGAACTAATCAGTAGCATAACACAATTAAAGAGAACATTGGTGAACTGCAAAGTATCTAGGAGAGATAAAGTAAGATGATTAAAATCTTGAAGGAACTGAGCCTGTTTTGCCTGAAGAAGAGATTTAAGGTAACACCATAAACATTTCCAGCATTTGAAGTGAAATGAGAGATTAAGCTTTTTTTTTCTATTTTGGTGCCTAAAACAAAGCAAAGAGAAATGCATGGATGTTGCAAAGAAGAAAATTTAGGTTTTATATCAAGAAAAAAAAATCCCAACAAATTTGAAAGTGAAAAAGGCTGCTTTTAGATATGGGGACTTTTCCTTCTCAAACCTTTTCAAATCAGACTGAATGAGATCTTGTCAATACATTATAGTGAGGATTACTTTAGCATATAACCTGAACTAGATGAATGGGAGGATTGGTATGGAAGGAGGCTTCCACTTCCCTAATTGCTTATTCTATAATGCTGTATCACAAACAGGAAAATAGAGGCAAAATAGCCTGGATTCAAGAAGACAAATTCAAATACTGCCTCATATACTTAATAGCTCTGTGACCTTGAACAAATTAATTTCTGTTTGCTTAGTTTCCTCATTTTTAAAATGAGTCATAGCAATAAAATCTACCTCTTGGGTTGCTGCAAGGAACAAGATAATATTTGTAAAGTATCTAATATGTGCCAAGTAAATTCTATATAAATATTGGCTGTTTTTATTATGTTATTATTAAGTATATTGAGTGTGTGTGAGAGCAAGTTGTAAGATCTAACAAACAAGGAATGAAGAAGAAGCAAAGTATACAGAACCATTAAAAATGTATGACTGAAATAGAAAATGGGCTGTTAATATGGCAAGAGTGAGAATGATGGTCAATCTGTTTCCTTCCTTGGTATGCTCCTATCTAATGAATTAAAGAAGTCACACACATACACACACACACACACACACACACACACACACACTTATACACACACACACACCCCACATGCACAAATAGCACATAGAATGCCCAGAGTGAAGTGTGAGCATATGACTAAGAGACATAGTATGGCAGACAAAATAGGTTGTGTTTTACATTGTACTAAAAATACCCAAATTAATGGGATAATAAATCCATCTGAGCATTAGAATTGGCAAGAAAATTATTGAATCATTGTGACTTAGTTCATTTATGTTTCTTCTGTTAAGCAGAATAGTCATTGAAAGAATAGAGAGAAAAATGGCTAATATGGAATTGATTACCAATATATGAGAACACTGTCATCCTTAGTGCTCTCTTACATTCTAGAACTAATATGAATACTGAATCAACAAATCACTGTTGAAAGACCATGAAATATGATCCCATATGATTGGTCAATGTTCTTTTTTCCCCCTAAAAGGGGAAATGAATGGAATCAGAAAGCTATAAATCAGGCACCCTGACTTTGTTTCTTGGCAAAATTCCACAATACAATTAAAGAGACAGTAAGTGACATATAGAAAATAAAATGGTAAATGCAATAAACTAGATTGTCTTTATCAATATGAGGTTATGCTAGACTAAACTTATTTTCTTTTTTTAATTTGATGAGGTGATTAAACTGATAGATCAAGGAAAATCTATAAATAAAGTTTACCTAGATTTTGGCAAGGCATTGGATCAAATCTATCATAGAAAATTTGAAGAGAGTTGGGCTGGAAAATGGCACATATCAGGGACAGCTAGATGGTGCAATGAATAGAGCATGAGCCCTGAAGTCAGGAAAACCTGAGTTCAAATCTGGTCTCAGACACTTAACATTTCCTAGCGGTGTGACCCTGGGCAAGTCACTTAACCCCAATTTCCTCAACCAAAAAAGAAAGAAAGAAAATGGCACATATCAGTGAATTAAATACAGATGGAATAGCATAAGCCAAAGAGTAGTCACAAATGTTTAAAATTCAGCTTGAAAGGATACAGAAAAATTCCCCATGAACCTATGCCTAATCCTAGGTTGTTTAACACTTTTATAAATAATGTGTATTAAAGTATAGAAGGCATGCTTATTGTACTTGCAGATGGCATAAATATGGGAGTGACACAATTAATACTTGAAAGATGTAATCAATATTCAAAACTATCATATCTTGAAAGGTGAAAACATTGGGCCAAAACTAAAAATATGAAATTCAATTGAGATATAAATAATTTTTATATTGTATTTTTAAAAAGGCAACTTCAAGATGGGAGCATGTTTAAACAGCAGTTTATCAGAAGAAAATATAGTAAGGTTTTATTAGATTGCAAACTCTAAGATACTGCAACTCCTTCAAAAACATAATACATTTGTCTATATTAATTTGTACTGATACAAATAAGATATATAGAATTAAAAATAAAATTTACAACAATGGCCCACATTTGAAGAAGTGTTGAGTTTAGGGACTGCATTTTATAAAGAAGATAGGTTAATAATATAGCATCCAAGAGCAAATAGGAGCTAATGGACCTCAAAATCATGACACATAAGGAAAATTTAAAGAGAATGAGGATACTTTTCCAGGAAAATATTTCAAAGGAATATAATAGCAATAATCAACTTTGGCAAGGGATTTAACCTGGAAGAATAAAGGGAGTGTGCAGAACATGGCAGAACAATGAATAGAAGTTGGAAAGAGGTATATTTAGACTTGATGTAAGACTTCCAAACCATTGTTTCTATTTCAGAATATATTGGTCAGTTTTCAGAGATTTCCACTTAAAAAAGGTTTTTAAGGAAAGGCTGGATAGTTACTTGCAAGGTATGTTCTCAACATGATTCTTGAACTACTGTTTCCTTTGTCTTCGTATCTTCAGCATTTAGCACAGCAAATAAGTCCTCAATAAAGGCTTGTGATTTATTAACCAATATTCAAAACCTTCCCAAAATGGGAATATGCCAGAGCTTTTGCTTTTATGGCATTGTTTTCGAGCAAACAATTTTATACTTTTGTGTCAGAAAAAAGGCATTAGAATAGGAATTTGAGTAAAACTCTGGGAGAGATGCAAAGATTAAATAAGGTAGTCAGTCAGTCAACAAGTACATATTAAGTATATGACTATTTTCTTAAGTGGTACCAGACACTGACATAAACTACTGTAAAAATTTAATTTCTGTCTTCAAGGAGCTTATATTTTAATAGGGGAGGCAGCATGCAAATAATTCTGTACACACAAGATATACATTAATAAAATTAGAAATTAAATAAGGTCAATTCTTTGCCCTCCAGTTGCTAAAATAAGATGTACTCAGATAAATAAAGTGGAAATTAGAAAATGTTAAGTACATAAAAAGGGCATAAAGTCCTATATGATCACATTTGGAGGGAAGAAAATAGATCAGCTTAAGATTTATTTGACTTGAGTAGAAATGTATTTTGCATAGTAGTAAGAAATTAGTTTGAATAAATGATCCAAGGTCTAATTACAAAGGGCTTTGAATACTAACTGGAGATGTTAGGCATTGACCCAGGAGACAAAATGGATGATAATAATAAGTAAGTAGCTATTTATAGCAAGATAATGAATGGCACTATCAACTTCTTGTATTTCCTTCTAATTCAAAGACAAGAATTATTTTAGAAATGTGTCTTTTAAAATGTTGCTTAAATTAAAAAGCAATTATGACTACTTGTGGAATTAAGTTAAAGAATACAAATAATAACTACAAGATCAGGTGTGTAAACAGTAGTGATACCTACCACAGAATTGGAGGAGGACAAATATTCTGTTTCAAAAAAGGGGGGAAGTGGATTCTGTAATACATAGGTAAGGTTCTTTACTCTTGTTGGAGTCCATATCAACTCTTTATCAACACCTCCTGAATTTTAGAGGTAAAAGTATATTTTTGAATTATAAATTGTATATAAGATCTGAGTGCCATTTACACACATGTTGTAGTGATGTTAAAAGGGACAAATGAGTTTTTAGTCAAGAAGTTCCAGACCTTTCCCAATTGATAAATGGTCAAAGGATATGAACAGATAATTTTCAGATGATGAAATTAAAATCATTTATAGTCATATGAAAAAATGTTATAAATAACTATTGATTAGAGAAATGTAAATTAAAACAACTCTGAAATACCACTTCACACCTCTGGGATTGACTAAGATTACAGGAAAATATAATGATAGATGTTGAAGGGGATTGGGAAAACTGGGACACTAATGTATTGTTGTTGGAGTTGCAAAATGATCCAACCATTCTGGAAAGTAATCTGGAAGTATGCTCAAAGGGCTATAAAACTGTGAATACCCTTTGATCCAGTAGTGCTCTTATTGGACTTGTATCCCAAGGAAATCATAAAGGAGGGAAAAGGACCCACACGTACAAAAATGTTTGAAGTAGTTCTTTTGTGGTAGCAAGGAAGTTGAAAATGATTAAATGCCTATCATTTGGGGAATGTATGAAAAAAATTGTGTTTTTTGAAAGTAATGGGATATTATTGTTCTATACAAAATGATGAACAAGTTGATTTTGGAAAGGCCTAGAAAGATTTACATGATTTGATGCTAAGCAAAGAAGCAGAACCAGAATATATTTTATACAATAACAGCAAGAATGTGAGATGATAAATTATGAAAGACTTGCTTCTTCTCAGTGGTTCAGTGTTTCAAAGCAATCCTAATAGACTTTGGACAGAAAATGCCATCTGCATTCAGAAAAAGAACTAAGGAGACTGAATGTAAATCAACACATGCTATGTTCAGTTCTTTTTTCTGATTTTTTAAAATCTCTCCCAAGCTTTTATTTTTCCTTTTTACTCTGATTTTTCTCACCCAACATGATTCATAAAGCAGTGTATATTAAAAAAAGAATTTAAATTATATATATTCATATATAATTTAAATTCATATACATACATTCATATAGAATGAGAAAGAAAAAGGGGGAGAGAAAGAGGGAGAAAGGTAAATTTGAGTAACAAATTCTACCAAATTATTCTGAAATATCAATATATGCTACTTTTCACCCAATTTTATTTTGCAAACAAACAAAAACCCTAGGCATTCAAAACCGGTTTGAATGAAACTCAGTCAACAAAATGGAACAATCCAAAGCATTAATGTTTTCAGTGGAGAGAGATGGAAATTTATTCTTGCACTTAATCTCTCTGTCTTGCTGTTTCTCCTCTCCCCATTCCTCTCCTCTCTTCTATCACCTCCTCCTCCTCCTTTTTTCCTCCTCCTCCTCCTCCTCCACCTCTTCTTCCTCCTCCTCCTTCTCCTTCTTTCTTCTCTTTTTCTCTATCTCTCTGAACTTTTTAATACATATATATATATACAGATAGATACAGATAGATAGATACAGTACTCTAGAATACTTTAAATTCATGTTGTTGCTGTGTTTTGAACTTGTAATAATATTTTAGGAATTTACAAAAAAGGAAGCTACTGACCTATTAGCAAACAACAAAACTACTCCTTAGATCCAGGTAAAGAATTCTGCTGCCTCTTTTTAAATGCCTACTGTTTCAGTTAGAGCTAACTGGGACAAAGAACAAATTGTTTTACCCCCAATTCCCGACAGCTAAAAAGTAATGTTAGCAATTGATATTCTTCATAACAATAGCATTTGAAGAGTTCTCATAGCAATAAAACAGCTGCACCAAAGCAATGTCCTCCTTTGTTTTCCATCAAAGCAAAAGATACTTAGTAAAATTTTGAGATCCCATCAAAATGAAAAGGGATATTTTTGCTTCTTACAAAATAAAAAAAAATTGATACAGCTTGAAGCTTTATATGAGATGATACTTATCCATCTTAAATCATATGAACTTAGCAAGAAACATCCTCATTTGACCTGATGTGATGACATCAAAGAAAAAGGATGAAAAAAAAATATCTGTACTGGAAAAAGAGGAAAGGGGAGGTATAATGGGAAAATTAGTTCACATGAAGATGTGCAAAAGACCTATTGCCATCAAGGGAAAGAAGGAAGAGGGATGAGCACTGTCTGAAGCTTGATCTCATCAATTTTGGCACTAAGAATGAGTAACAATCATTTAGTTGGTATAGAAATTTATCTAAGCCTTTGAGAAATAGAAGGAGAAAGAGGAAAAGAAAAGGGAAGAACAGGATAAAAGAGAAGCCAGGAACATTAGGGGAAAAGATAAGAAAAGGGTAGAAAGGTAGATAGAAGATAAGCTAGTGGGGTTGAGTGGGTTTAAAAAAATTACTAAGAAAAGGAGGGAGGGATGATAGGAAATAAGGTAGTTGGTGGAGTAGGTAAAAAAAAAACTGAAGATAGGGTGGTAAGAGAGAACAAAAAGAGAGAGCAGGGAAGAAAACAAAATGGAGAGAAGTACAGAGCTGGTAATCATAACTGTGAATGTGAATGGGATGAACTCTTCCATTAAATGGAAGTGAATAGCAGAATGGATTAAAAAAACAGAATCCTACAGAAAAATAAAGAAAGAAACATCCCCATTTGTGGATGGTGAACCTCACCATGAATGGAAGGGGAAAAAAAGATTCTTTTAGAGTAAAGATCTCCACTCTCTACTTGCCTGATAGGGCTCTGTGGAACCTATTGAAATTCCATTAAGGTATATACCTGTGTATATCAAAATTGTATGTATTATCAACAGATGTCACTAAAATATTAATATCCTAAGGTTTTTACAACATGATTGACTATTTAAAAAACCTTTCAGTTTCAATACCATAAATAGGAAAACAATTTCTAGCCAATATATAAGATTCTAGAAATCTGTGGTTCTTTTTTCAAATTCTAATTTTTCAGAATTGAGTTGTACCACGTATGGGGGAGGTAGCTGAACTTGCCCATCTTTGTTTCTCATTCTAAAAATCCTATTTATACTACATTAGCTATCTTGCTTTCATACATAATTGTCACAAGATTTTGAAGGAAAGGTTGATGATTAAACATAAAAACTAGCTTATTACTGATCTTTTTATGACAACTTAACAAAAAGGTCCATATTATTGGAATGCATGTTCAGCATGTAATTATAGAAAAGAGTCATATAAAAGCAATGAAAATCCTCTGCGTAATTGGTAACTGCATGATACTTTGTACTGATAGTCCTAAAAATTAATGCAATGATTTAAGTGGGCCAGGTAGTAAACATGAATTTATGTTTTCCTCTGTTATGAAGAATATTTTCATTTTGCCTAAGAGAACATAGTTGTTAATTTTGTCTTCAAATTTAAAGTCTTTAATATATGGGTTTTTTAATATTTTTTCTACATTTAAGGTATCTTTTGTACATAAGGAAACCCAATTTAAAATTTATCTATCATTAAACATGGAGATATTTCCACGTATTTACACTTCTCCATCTGTACATTGGGACTAGTAATAGAATCTTCCTGAGTTATGAGGATAAAATAAAACAATATTTGTAAAGTATTTGTCAAACCTTAAAGAACTCTACAAATGCTAGTTATTATTATTTTTCTCCTTGAAATACAACGATTTGTATTTCAGTCCTATTACCATCTTACCATTTTCTAGTATTATCTTTTGACTACTAACCAGTAATCCTTTCCATTCCCTAATCTATTATCTCCAGTGTAACAAGAAAAAAATAATAAATTTTGTGGTTGTTATTTTTACATTTATGGAAATTTTCAATATTTTCTGAGTTAATAAACATGACACAATTACTAGAGTGCCATTTTTTAAAATTATTCTCAGTTTTTTATCCTTGCTTCCATATTCAAGGCCTATCTTTTAAATTTTGATTTTGTCAATGAATTCTCTGTGTATCCAAATTATTCTTTTTTTTGAAACACTTTTTCCAATTGACCAAAACAATGTCTTTGTGAATTTTTAGGATTGCATAATTTTCAGCTTGAGGATACTAATTAGGTCAGAACTGGTTGGAATAATTTCACTAGAGAGGCAGAATGTGTATTGTATGAAGAGATATAACTTAGGTAAAGCTATGGAAAGAAAAAATAAAAAAGTAAAAAGTGATTGCTTGAATATAGTATGCTTTGAGAAATAATAAGATAAACCTTGCTGAAATGAAAGAAAATACTGGGAACATGACTTAATGACACATAGAAGCATCTAAAATTTATACTAGAGATTCAAAATGCTTGAGAAGAAAAGTCAAATAACAATAATTCCTGGGTAATAGATAGCTTTCTTATCTGTTCTATATTGTTTGAATCTCTGAATATGTTTAGTTTGTCTGGTTCATACTAACATTCTAAAAAGTATTTTTTAGAGTTAAAAAGACTGCTATTCAACATATTTATTAGTTTTGATAATAGAAAAATAAAGCAAAAAATAACAGTGAAAATATATGTAAGGGAGAAAAGAAAAATAGGCTTATTCTGAACTTTGAAGAAATCCACTGACTTCACCTGATCATCCAACTAAAATCCAAAGGTTTTTATGAACTTGGCTCCCTGCTTGCTACACCATTGATTAGGGAAGAATGTGATTGACAGAATGAATGTACTGGTATGCAAACCCCAAAGGGCAGCTTCTTTGTAAACAGAATTAATGGATATGTAAATGCAACATCTTCATCTTTCTCAGTGAGTTACAGAATATAGTCAAGAGTCTAGGAATCTGAGACCAATAATGTGAAGGAGGCAAATAGCAAATAATTACTTATTTATTTCTCCAAATAGATACTCCAAACAGCGGGTGTTTTGCTGTTGTTTTTTAATAAAAACATTTCACTCACTATCACAATTCTGATTTAATAATGAGTTAAATTTTATAATCAAACACCTGGTCATCTATAAAATAGAAAATGTGCAGATATTTGAAAAGAACTTTATTATCACACAGAAAGGGAATTTTTATTTTGCCCAAAAATTTAATACCAAATAAATGCAGTCATTGAATAGAAGATAGTTTTATGCTATAAGAAGAAAAATAAGTAATTAATTATAATTATGTACATGATTTTATTCCTTCCTAAATATGTGTTATTCCTTTTACTGATGCAGATTTACTGAACATGATTTCCTGAATTATTATTGCCATAGAACATTACAGTTATGTTCTTTTATTTTTGCTATTAGCAAGCATTTGTTTTTCTTCCATAACACAAAGAAAAAAAAGAGAAAAAACACATGCAATTGATATTTATAATCAAGCAAAATAAAATCCTACAATGTTCACAGTTAGAGATGGATTTTTCATTTTGTACTTATAATACATTTATCAAGAGCTAAGTAGCATAGATCATCACTAATCTTCTGGAATCATTGTTGGTAAGTCTTTCAAATTGTGTGTCCTTACAATTTTCTTGATCTTGTTTAAATTGTTTTCCTGTTTTTTCTTACTTTATCATGTATCAACTCATATGAGTTATCCAGGGTTTCCCTGAATCTTCCTCTTTCATCATGAAGACACAATTGCAGTTCTTTATATTCCTATAATAGGAACTGAACACATATTCTCTGATTGATGACTACCCCCTTTGGTTTTGGTTATTTGCCATATCTATCTATTTTTCTTTCTTTCTATCTGTCTGTCTATCTATCTCTCTATCTATCCAAATACAATTCTGTGTGTGAGTGTGTGTGTGTGTGTGTGTGTGTGTGTGTGTGTGTGTGTGTGTTTAGGCTTGGTCTATCCATGAGCACTGAATATTTCTCCAATTCTCTACATCTGACTTTACTTGTTTGAAAAGTGATTTGTAAATATGATAACATAGTCCCCAGGGTTGTGTTGGCTGGAAGACTCCTAAGTCTTTTTATATCATCTGCAGTTATTTTAAATGAAATTTCTATTTGTTTCTTCCTGTTGGACTATTTTTGGTAATATATATATATATGTATTTGTCGCATATTATATATATATATATATATACATATATATATATATACAGGACTTTAGGTGAATAAGTTTTACAAATTGCAAACTTGCTAAAATTACTAATAAGTTCAATTAGTTTTTTTTTTTAATTCTCTGGGATTCTTTAAGTATACCAGCATATCAAAAGAATGAGTTTTGGTTACTTATCACCTATTTTTATTTTTTTCATTTTTTATTCTTTTCTTGGTGTTAAAGCTAGCACTTCTATTATAATATTGAAAGACAGTAGTACTAATTGATATCTTTCCTTCACCTTTTATCTTAACTGAGAAAGCATCTAGCTTATTTTAATTATAGATAATGCTTCTTTATATTTTTCTTTATTAAAGCTTTTTTTTATTTTTCAAAATATATGCATGGATAGTTCTTCAACATTAACCCTTAAAAAATCTTATATTTCAAATTCCTCCGATTTTCACCAAACCACTCCCCAGATGGCAAGTACTCCAATATATGCTAAACATGTTAGAAGTAAAATACAATATATGCATACATATTTATACAATCATCTTGCTGCACAAGAAAAATCAAATCAAACCAGAAAAAAATGAGAAAGAAAATAAAATGCAAGCAAAGAACAACAAAAAGAGTGAAAATGCTATGTTATGAACCACACTCAGTTCCCACAGTCCTCTCTCTGGGTGTAGATGGCTCTCTTCATCACAAGATCATTGAAAGTGGTCTGAATCATCTCATTGTTGAAGAGAGCTAAGTCCATCAGAATTGATGATTTTATAATCTTGTTGTTGCTGTGTACAATGATCTCCAGTTCTACTCATTTCACTTAGCATCAGTTCAAGTAAGTCTCTTCAGGCCTCTCTGAAATTATCCTGCTTGTCGTTCTTACATAATAATAATATTCCATAACATTCATATATCATAACTTATTCAGCCATTCTCCAATTGATGGGCATCTACTCAGTTTCCATTTTTTTACCACTACAAAAAGGGCTGCCACAAACATTTTTGCACGAGTTTCCCTTTCCCTCCTTTAATGGAATATAAGCCCAGTAGAAACATTACTAGATCAAGGGGTGTAAACAGTTTGCTAACTATTTGGGCATAGTTCCAAAGTACTCTCCAGAATGGTTATATCCAGTAACAATTCCAACAACAGTGTATTAGTGTCCCAGTTTTCCCACAACCCCTCCAACATTCATCGTTATCTTTCCCTGTCCTTTTAGCCAATCTGAGAAGTGTGTAGTGGTATCTGAGTTATCTTAATTTCCATTTCTCTGATCAATTAAGATATATAGCACCTTTTTATGTGAGTAGAAATGGTTTTAATTTCTTCATCTGAAAATTGTCTGTTCAAATCCTTTGGCCATTTATCAATTGGAGAATGGCTTCATTTCTTATAAATTTGAGTCAATTCTCTATATATTGTGGAAATGAGGCCTTTATCAGAACTCTTGAATGTAAAAATGTTTTCCCAGTTTATATCTTCCCTTCTAATCTTGTCTGCATTAGTTTTGCTTGTACAAAAGTTTTTGGCTCATAGTTTTAAATAGATGCTACTTATCACTTTAAGCAAAGCTCAATTTATTCCTATGCTTTTTAAGAATGAGCTTTGAAGTTTTTTATAAGCTTTGTCAAAAGCTTATTATGATTTTATTGTTTTTATTATTGATATTATCAATAATGCTGATTGTTTTCCTAATGTTGAATCAGCCCTGAATGCCTGACCAATGAGTGACAATCCCATCTTCTCACAGTATATAATATTTGTTATATATTGTTATAGTCTTCTTGCTAATATTTCTTTAAAATTTTTTGAATCGAGATTTTTTTAGAGAAATTGATTTATACTCTTCTATTTTTGTTCTTTCTGGTTTAAGTATTAGCACTATATTTATGTCATATAAAATTGTTAGGACTCTTTCTTTACCTATTTTCTCTAATTATTTTATAATATTGGAATTAATCGACCTTTAAATATTTACTAGAATTCAAGTGTGAACCTATCAGGTCCTGTGGATTTTTTATTAGGAAGGTCACTGGTACCTTGTTCACTTTCCTAAAATAGGATTATTGAAATATTTTATTATTTACACTGTTAATATGGGTAATTTGAATTTTTGCAAATACCCATTTCATTTACATTGTGAGATTTACCAACATGTAATTGAGTAAAAAAGCTCCAAATGATTCCTTTAATTTCATCTTCATTGGTGATAAATTTTTCCTTTTCATTTTTGATGCTTATAATTTGGTTTATTTTTTTAAAATTTAAATTAACCACTGCTTTGTGAAGATTTTCCTCATAAAATTAAATTTTAGTTTTATCAATTTATTTTTTTACTTTAAAGTTTATTTTTTCCTTAGAGCTTCAGGATTTCCAATTGGGTATTTAATTAGGGATTTTTCATATTTTCTTTTCCCAGTGCTTTTGTTGTTGTTGTTGTTGTTAATCCATAGGTAGCTCATTTGAAGATTACAGTTTTGTAGATATAGATTATATCATTTAGAGCTATAGATTTCCCTTAAGTATGACTACATCCCACAAATTTTCTTATATTTTCTTTATTGTATATTTAATATATTTCTATATTATTCTTTATTAGAAAAACATAGGAAACATATCTTTCTTCATTCTCTTTTGTACAATTATTTATTATTTTTATAATTTTTTCTTTAAGGTTCACTCTTTAAGATTATATTTTTTATTTTTCAATTATTTTAATCTGTATTTCCATGTCCCTTTTTAAAATCTAATTTTAATAATTATTTAATCTGAAAATGATACATTTAATGTTTCTGCTTTTTTATATCTGGTTGTGAGGGGGTGTGTTTGTTTATTTGTTGTGTTTTACTCAGTTTTTCTGGATAGATTATTTATTCTTTGTTTAATCCTAGCTAATTTACTTTCCAGAATACCATATTACAGACCCTCTGTTTCTCTTATGTGGAAGCAGCTAAATCTTGTATGACTTTAACTGTAGTTCTATGATATTTGAATGACTCTTTTCTGGTTACTGGCAATATTTTCTCCTTAACATAGGAGTTCTAGAATTAGATTCTACTATTTCTGGGAGTTCACCTACCAAGGCAAAGTCAGGAACTATATGAACACAATGACAAAATACTTTCCACACAAATAAAGTCAGATCTAATCAATTGAAAAAATATCAAATGCTCAAGGGTAGGCTGAGCTAATATAATAAAAATGACAATTCTACCTAAATTAATCTACTTATTCAGTGCCATGCCAATCAAACTCCCAACAAATTATTTTATATAACCAGAAAATATGATAATAAACTTCATGTGCAAGAACAAAAGGTCAAGAATTTCTTTTTTTATATATATTAAAGCTTTTTATTTACAAAACATATATTCAACATTGACCCTTGAAAAATCTTCCATTCCAAATTATGCCCTCCTTCCCCCTACTACCTCCCCTGATAGCCTATTATTTGGAGAATGGCTGAATAAGTTATTATATATGAATGTTATGGAACATTATTATTTTTAATACATGTTGAATACGTTAAAAACATATGTTAAATCCAATATATGTATACACATCTGTACAATTATCTTGCTGCATAAGAAAAATAGAATCAAGAAGGAAAAAAAACTGAGAAAGACAACAAAATGAAAGCAAACAACAACAGAGAGAGTGAGAATGCTATGTTGTGGTCCATATCCAATTCCCACAGTCTTCTCCCTAGGTATAGATGGCTCTCTTCATCACTGAACAAATGGAATTGGTTTGAATCATCTCATTGCTGAAAACAGCCACATGCATCAAAATTGATTGTTGTATAGTTTTATTGTTGCCATGTATAATGATCTCCTGGTTCTACTCATTTCACTTAGCATCGGTTCATATAAGTCTCCAAGCTTCTCTGAAACCATCCTATTGGTCATTTCTTACAGAACAATAATCTTGCATAATGTTCATATACCATAATTTATTTAGCCATTCTCCAAATGATGGGCATCCATTCAGTTTCCAGTTTCTTGTCACTACCAAAAGGGCTGCCACAAACAGTTTTTGCACATGTGGGTTCCTTTCCCTTCTTCAAGATCTCTTTGGGATATAAGCCCAGAAAGGGAAGGTCAAGAATTTCAAAGGAATTAATGAAAAATGCAAATGAAGGTGGCCTAGCTGTACCAGACCTAAAGCTATATTATAAACTATCACTAACCAAAATCATTTGGTACTGGCTAAGAAATAGAATACTTGATCAGTGGAATGTTAGGTTCTGATAAACTCAAAGACCCCAGCTTCTTGAATAAGAATTTATTATTTGACAAAAATTGCTGGGAAAATTGGAAAATAGTATGTCCTGAAACTAGACATTGACCTACCACTAACATCCTATACCAATATAAGGTTAAAATGTGTTCATGATCTAGACAAAAATATTGCTATTTTAACAAAATTAGAAAAACATAGGAAAGTTTACCTCTCGGATATATGGAGGACAAAGGATATTGTGACCAAAGAAGAAATGGAGATCATTATTGATCACAAAATAGATAATTTTAATTATATTAACTTAAAAAGTTTTTGTAAAAACAAAAATAATGCAGATAAGATTAGAAGGGAAGCAATAAACTGGGAAAACGTTTTTACAGTCAAGGATAAATAAATAAAAGATAAATTGATAGGGGCAGCTAGGTGGCGCAGTGGATAGAGCACCAGCCCTGAAGTCAGGACGACCTGAGTTCAAATCTGGTCTCAGACACTTAACATTCCCTAGCTGTGTGACCCTAGGCAAGTCACTTAACCCCAACTGCCTCAGCAAAAAAGCAAAAAAAAAAAAAAAAAAGATAAATTGATAAATGCAACATTGCTAAAATATATAGAGAACTGATTCAAATCTATAAGAAATCAAGCCATTTTATCCAATTGACAAGGACATGAATGGACAATTTGCGGATGAAAATATTGAAACCATTTCTAGTCATATGAAAAGGTGCTCTAAATCACTATTGATGAGAGAATTGCAAATTAAGACAACTCATAAATACCACTACGTACTTCTCAGATTGGCTAAGATGACAGAAAAAGCTAATAATGTTGAAGAAGATGTGGGAAAACTGGAACACTAATACATTGTTGATGGAATTGATAATGAATCCAACCATTCTGGAGAACAATTTGGAATTATCCCCAAATAGTTATCAAACTGTGCATACCCTTTGATCTAGCAGTATTTCTACTGAGATTATGTCCCAAAGAGATCTTAAAGGAGGGAAAGAGGTGCATGTGCTAAAATTTTTGTGGCAGCCTTTTTTGTAGTGGATGTCCATTAGTTGGAGAATGGCTAAAAAAGTTATCATATATGAATGTTATGGAATATTATTATTTTTAAGAAACAATCAGCAGAGGCAGCTAGATAGCACAGTGGATAGAGCACCAGTCCTGAAGTCAGGAACACCTAAGTTCAAATATGGCCTCAGACACTTAACACTTCCTAGCTGACTGCCTAACAAGTCACTTAACCCCAATTCCCTCAGCCAAAAAAAAAAAAAAAAAGAAAAGAAAAGAAAAGAAAAAGAAACAATCAGCAGGATGATTTCAGAGAAGGCTGGAGAGACTTACATGAACTGATGCTTAGTGAAATGAGCAGAATCAGATCATTATACATGGCAGCAACAAGATTATAGAATGATCAATTCTATTGGACATTGCTCTCTTCAACAGTGAGATGATTCAGACAAGTTCCAATGATCTTGTGATGAAGAGAGCCATCTACACCTAAGAGAGAGAACTGTGGGTATTGAGTGTAGTTCACAACATAGCATTTTTACTTTTTTGTTGCTGTTTTCTTGCATTTTATTTTCTTTTTTTTCCTGTCTGATTTGATTTTTTGTGCAGTAAGATAACTGTATAAATATATATGTATATATTGGATTTAACATATCTTTCTACCATGTTTAACATATATTGAACTATTTGCCATCTAGGAGGAGGTAGCGGAAGAGGAGAGAAATTAGAACACAAGTATTTGCAAGAGTTAATGTTGAAAAATTATCCATGAAAGGAACCCACATGTGCAAAAATGTTTGTGGCAGCCTTTTTGTAGTGGCTAGATAATGGAAACTGAGTGGATGTCCATCAATTGGAGAATGGCTGAATAAATTATGGTATAAAAATGTTATGGAATATTATTGGTGTTTAAGAAACAACCAACAAGATGATTTCAGAGAGGCCTGGAAAGACCTACCTGAACTGATGCTAAGTGAAATGAGCAGAACCAGGAGCTCATTATACACAGCAAGAAACCATGCCATGATCAATTCTGATGGACGTGGTTATCTTCAACAATGAGGCGATTCAAATCAATTCCTATTTTTCATCAATGAAGAAAGCCAAATACATCCAGAGAGGCCTGCGGGAACTGAGTGTGGACCACAGCATAGCATTTTAATGCTTTCTGAGGATGTTTGCTTACATTTTGTTTTCTTTCCTAGGTTTTTTTTCTCTTTCTAGATCTGATTTTTCTTGTGCTGCAAGATAAGTGTAAAGATAACTTTATACATATATTGCATTTATCATACATTTTAACGTATTTAACATGTATTAGACTACCTGCCATCTAGGGGAGGGGATGGGGGGAAGTAGGAAAAATTTGGAACAGAAAGTTTTTCAAAGGTCAATGTAGAAAAATTACTCATGTGTTCTGTAAATAAAAAGCTTTAATTTAAAAAAAGAAGAAAGTTATTTTTGTTTTATTTTGCTTTGTTTCATTTTGCTGACCTCAATTTCTGGTCACATTACTTCTGGTTCTTCACTCTGCAACCAAACTAGGCAATATTAATCCCCCTTCCATATTGTCAGTCCTAAAAACATATGACCAAAGAGTCACAGAGGTTTTGTATCCTCTATTACCTCTTAAAAACATTTTTAAAAGGTCACAGACCCTTTTCACAATTATAGTTAACTTTGAAAAATAAAATAAATAAAAATAAGTAAATAAAAACAAAGAGGTAATTGTGGTCATAAGTAAAAAGCTTTCTTTATTTCACTGGAGAAAGAAAACTAGCCACATATGCATGGCCTTACAGAACACAATTTATTTTTTTTTAGTCGCTTGTGCTCAATTTTACATTTTCCAAAGTGCACTATATTTAGTACTTCAAAGTTAAAAGCCCTCAAATGAATGCAGTCAATTGTAATAAAGATATCCTATCTCTGATCTGGTTAAGGGTTACAGCTCATATTCTTAACTTCATGTCACTCTGGATCCAAAAGTGCATTATTCAAAATTCTTCTTGTTGTCTATAAATAAGATGTTACTTTAGTTCAATAAAAACTATATAAAATCATTTAATTTCATTTATATCTTCAAATAATAATTTCTAGAGTTCTCTAAGAATATTTAAAAATGCACAGAAATATTGGGTAGAATGCTCAGATTGATATTATGTTATTATTATATCATATATGTTATATGCTATAGTAATATATATCTACCTCTAATAATATTCAGTATTCATATATAATATATATGTAATATACAGTGTAGTACATATTATACATAGCTATTCTATTCCTATCTTTAATATTCCATATAAACACAGGAATCTTATGAGGATACAAGGTAACATACAACATGAATCCTATGAAAAATACCAACATAAAACTTTCAAAATCAAATCTTAGTAGGAGGTAGTGTAAGAGCTTCAGTTTGGGGTTAAATATAAAGAGTAATTAGAAGGCACATTATAGTCATAAAAATTGTTACTGTTGTTGATTCTGTCATTTGTCCTTCATTCCCAAAGAGGACCATGGCATCAGGGAGGTGATGCCATGAAAAGCAAGTAAATTGGATTTGAGTGAATGGAGCATTGTGCAAGGTTATCTATCTCACTTTCCCCTCCAGAACCATCTGAATCCAGTGACAAGCTATAGATCAAGACAACAAGAGATGGTCCACCATAGAATATTTTAAAGATGAAGCAGCACTTCTTTTGTTAAATAAATAAAATAAATAAATGAAGAAATAAAGTTAATTAATTGACTAACAAGTTAATTATAATATAGATTTCATGGAAGCAGTTAAAACTATTATCTCCTTGCCATTTGCAATTTGCAATTTTCCATCTTTAATTTTTCCCAATTAACCAGCATTCATTTTCCCTATATGCTGGCCATGTCCAAAAATGTACATTTTCTGCTTCTGGAGTATATTCACTGCCATTAAGAGATTCAAGGTTATACACATACATCATTTTATTGTGCTTCACAAATAATGCATTTTTTGCAAATTGGAGGTTTTTGGCAACCTTTTGTCAAATAACTATGTCTATTAGCAGCATTTTCTCAATAGCATTATGTCTATGTGTCATATTTTAGCAAACTTAAAATATTTCACACTTTTTCATTATTGTTATATGTTATGGTGATCTGTGATCAGTGATTTTTTATATCCTACTATAATTGTTTTGGGGCACTGTGGTGAACATAAAATGGGGAACTTAATAAATGCTGTCTCTCTCTTCTGACTACTTGTTTTCCTTTTGATAAGATTTTTCTTTGTTTTGAGGACCAAAACTATGCAGGTTATTGGCTACAAACCTAAGTCCCTGTAGGATTTAATGTGAGCAACTAAAAGAACATATAAATTATTTGAATGAATTATCACAGGGACAACCATTTTCTTAACATTAAATGATAATATTTAATCTATCTGTTGGGACAGCAAAATGACACAGTTAATAGAGTACTGGAAGTAGAATCAGAAAAACCTGAATTCAGATCTGGCCTCTGACTCTTTAGCTGCATCAATCTAGGCAAATCATTTAACTCTGCTTGCTTCAGTTTCTTCACCAGTAAAATGATCAGAATAAGGAAATGGTAAACTATTCCAGTAGGTATCAAGAAAATCCCCAATGGGAACTTCCAGGGGTGGAGCCAAGATGGTAGAGATCAGACATGAGTCTCTGTAACCTCCTCTAACCTTCCCTTAAACCAACAGCATATAAAGCCTCTAGTCTGGTTTTGAAGTCAAAGAATCCACAAATATCTGGAGTACAACACTTTTCTAGAAGAAGATACCCTGGAAGAATTTCAAAACAGGTCTGTTTCAATCAGGCAGGGGGGTTGTCTGCCAAACCCAGGCTGCAGCACAGGGAGACTAGGTCAAGGAGTTGGAGAGTTGTGGCTTCCATGCACCTGAGAGTCTTCTGTGGCCCTCTTGGGCTGATCTGTCCTGATTGTAAGCAGTTGGTTTGGCAGATCTGCCTTTTGTGGGAGGTAGATTGTTAACCACTAAGCCCCAGAAGAGCACCGGACCTAGCTACCATTACACAGCACCCTAAAGCAATTAGTCAATCAGCAGAAATGGCCAGCACTGGAAATCAATCAATCAATCAGCAGAACTGCCCAGCACCTGAAATAACTCAATCAGCATAACTGCCCCAGGGCAATTTAAAGTGGCTGTCCCTCCTTTGCCTTGAATAGACCTCAAGTCTTAAAAAATGAATAAAAAAAAACAAAAAGAACTCTCACCATAGGCAGCTTTTATGGAGAGAGAGAGAAGAGCAGAACTCAAATCCTGAGGTCCCTAAAGGTAAAGCAACTCCAGAAAAAGCCCCAAAGAGAGACATAAACTGAACCCCATGTCACAAGTTTTTTTTTTTTTCCAAAGATTGCATAAAGGATCTTAAAATTTTTTTAAAAAAATTTTGGGTAATTTAATTGTTATATTTAAAAAAAAAAAAAAAAAAAAAAAAAAAAGGAAAAAAATGCAATGAACAAAAAAATTTAATTGGCCAATTGCAAAAAGAGTTAAAAACAATAACTGAAGAAAATAAGATGCTAAAAATTAGAATGGAACAAATGGAATTGAATGACTCAACAAGACTGCAAAAATCAGTCAAACCAAAACAAAAAAATGAAAAAATGGAAGAAAATATGAAATATCTCCTAGGAAAAACAACTGACCTAGAAAAATAGACCTAGCAGAGACAATCTAAGGATTAAAGGCTTCCTCAAAGCCATGATGAAAAAAAGAAACTAGACATCATCTTACAGGAAATCATAAAAGAAAATTGTCCTAATATTTTAGAATCAGAAGATAAAATAACAATCAAAAGAATCCACCTATCACCTCCTGAAAGAAACCCCAAAATTAAATCCCTAAGGAATATCATGGCTAAATTTCAGAATTGTAACACCAAGGAAAATATTGCAAGCAACCAGAGACAATTTAAACACCAAGGAGCCACAATTAGGATCACCCAGGACCTAGCAGCTTTCACCTTAAAGGATAGAAGGGCCTGGAATCTGATATTCCAAAAAGCAAAGGAACGAGTATTACAGGCAAAAATAAGCTATCCAGCTAAAATGAGCATTATCTTTCAGGAAAGAAGATGGAAATTCAATGATATAGATGAATTTCACATATTTCTAATGGAAAGACCAGAACTAAACAAAAAATTTGATCTCCAAACAGAACGCAAGAGAAACATAAAACTATAAAAAGGAAAAAAAAACTCTTGAGAACTACATTTTTTGTTATGAATATATTTAGAGAATGAGGATGTAAGTTGATTTTATTTGATAATTAGAGGTAGAAAAGGGAACACACTGGAAGAAGAGAAAAAGGAGATAAAATAAGGAAAATTACATCATACAAAAAGGCAAAGAAAACTTATTATAATTGATGGAAAGAAGGAAGGGGGATGAGCACTGTGTTAATCTTAATGTTATCAGATTTGGCTCTGAGAGAATAATAGACACATTTGGTATCACAAACAAACTTGTCTCATCTTATAAGGAAATAGGAGAGAAAGGGGGAAAAGAAAGGGAAAAACTAATAGAAGGGAAAAAAGAAGAATGAGGGGAAATGTGTAAAAAATGGGGTGGGGCTCTAAAGGGGAAGGACTGTTTGAGGGAGGTGGTCATCAAAAGCAAAATACTGGGAAGGAGGGAGGGGGGATAGGAAAGAGAAAAGCACAACATAGAGCAAATAAAATGGCAGGAAATACAGAATTAGTTATTTTAATTGTGAATGTGAATAAAGCAGAAGCTGATAGCAGACTGAATTAAAAGCCAGAATTCAACAATATGTTGTTTTCGGGAAATACATATAAAGCATAATGATACATACAGAGTGAAGGTAAAGGGCTGGAGCAGAATCTATTAAAGATTATTAATTATATATTATGCTTAAGGTGAACAAAAAAAAAGCAGGGGTAGCAATCCTGATCTCAAATCAAGTAAAAGCAGAGATAGATCTAATTAAAAGAGACAAGGAAGGAAACTATATCTCACTAAAAGGTACCATAGATAATGAAGCAATATCAATACTAAACATATATGCATGGAAATTCCTAGAGGAAAAGTTCACAGAGATGCAAGAAGAAATAGACAGCAAAACTATAATAGTGGGGGATCTCAACCTTGTTCTCTCAGAATTAGATAAATCAAACCACATAATAAATAAGAAAGAAGTTAAGGAGGAAAAAAATGTTAGAAAAATTAGGTATGATAGATCTTTGGAGGAAATTAAATGGGGACAGAAAGAAGTTTACTTATTTCTCAGCAGTTCATGGAACTTATACAAAAATTGACCATGTGTTAAGAAATAAAAACCTCAAAAGGAAATACAGAAAGGCAAAAATAGTAAATACATTTTTTTTCAGATCATGATGCAATAAAAATCACATGCAATATAAGGCCAGGAGAAAATAGACCAAAAAGCAATTGGGAAATAAATAATCTCATCCTAAAGAATAAATGGGTGAAACAACAAATTACAGAAACAATTAAAATTTCATCCAACAGAATGACAATAATGAGACAACATACCAAAATTTGTGGGATGCAGACAAAACAGTAATAAAGGGAAATTTTATAACTCTGGATGCTTACTTGCATAAAATAAAAAAGAGTAAATTGGGCTTGCAACTAAAAAAAAACAAAAACAAATTTAAAACCCCCAATCAAATACCAAACTTGAAATCCTATAGATAAAAGGAGAGATTAATAAAACTGAAAGTTAAAAAAACTATTGAATTAATAAATAAAACTAAAAGTTGGTTTTATGAAAAAACAACAAAATAGATAAACCTCTCATTAATTTGATTAGAAAAAGAAAAGAGAAAAATCAAATTGTTAGTCTCAAAAATGAAAAGGGAGAACTTTCCACCAATGAAGAAGAAATTAGAACAATAATCAGGAGTTACTTTGCCCAAATTTATGCCAATAAATTTGATAACCTAAGTGAAATGGAGGAATACCTACAAAAATATAGATTGCCCAGATTAACAGAAGAGGAAATAAATTACTTAAATAGTCCCATTTAAGAAAAAGAAATAGAATAAGTGATTAATCATCTCCCTAAGAAAAAATCTCCAGGGCCAGATGGATTTACATGTGAATTCTACGAAACATTTAAAGAACAATTAACTCCAATACTATATAAACTATTTGAAAAAATAGGGAATAAAGGACTCCTGCTAAATTCCTTTTATGACACAGACATGGTACTGATACCTAAACCAGGTAAAACGAAAACAGAGAAAGAAAACTATGGACCAATCTCTTTAATGAATATTGATACAAAAAGCTTAAATAAAATATTTACAGAGATGGTGGGAGGAGGTCTAGGGGATGGATGAACAGCACCAGGGGCTGATGGGGAAGCAAACAGAGCCCAGTCCAACCTGGGGGCAAACCTCAGAGGCCTTCTAGTCTTATTTTACAGACTGGGAAACTGAGGCAAGAGGCCTGGGAGTGCGAAGTGCTTCTGCAGAGACTAGGTGCTCTCCTTCCTCAATCAGCCACTGCTTTAGAAATAAAACCAGCCGCAAGGCCCTTCAGGAGGAAGCTCCCAGACCCAGACCCAGCCCTGGCCGGTGGGATCTCCTCCATTCAGAATTCCCTCCCAACAGCCCCGGCAGTCACAGCAGCCCCCAGCTCGGAGGAGCCAAAAGCCAAGGGGGCACCCTTCCCCAGCACAGAGTTGCTGCTGCTCTTGTTGAGCCAACTCTGGGATGCCCAGCTGGCTCCCTAACATCCCAAAGTTTTGTGACTGTGGACTTCCGTTCAGGATTTGGGTAAAACTGGGAAGCCTGGGAATCAGCCCACAGTGTTCTGCACACAGTAGGAGCTTAAATGAATGAATAAATGACATACAGAAAACTGTGATTCAACATCAATGACAGAGCAGGCTGGAAGAAGTTGATGTTGCCTTGGCAACCAAGAACAGAAAATTCAACTTGCTCTTAGAATATACCCATCCTGCCTCCTGATGGCTGGGGGAGGGAGAAAATTTAAAGCTGAAAATAAAAATAAAATGAATTCTAAATAAAAGAGAACGCCCACCCTCTCCCTTTAATAAATAAATAAATAAAATATTTACAAAGAGATTACAGAAAGTCATCCCCAAGATAACCTTGACCAAGTAGGATTTATATTAGGAATGTAGGGATAGTTCACTATTAGGAAAACTCTTAATATAATTGGCTATATCGATAACCAAATTAACAAAAAAACTTATGATGATCTCAATAGATGCAGAAAAAGCATTTGAAAAAATCCAACATCCATTTCTATTAAAAACACTAGAGAATATAGGAATAAATAGACTTTTCCTTAAAAAGTAAGTATCATCTATTTAAAACCATCAGCTAGTATCATATGTAATGGTGATAAACTTGAACTATTCCCAATAAGAACAGGGATGAAACAAGTTCCCACTATTCAATTCAATTCAGCATTACTATTCAATATTGTATTAGAAATGCTAGCTTTGGCAATAAAAGAAGAAAAACAGATTAAAGGAATCAGAATTGGTCATGAGGAAACCAAATTATCACTCTTTGCAAATGATATGATGGTCTACTTAGAGAACCCCAGAGAATCAACTAAAAACTATTAGAAATAATCCACAACTTTAGCAAAGTTGCAGAATACTAAATAAATCCACAAAAAACATTAGCATTTTTATAAATCACTAACAAAATCCAACAGCAAGAGATACAAAGAGAAATTCCATTTAAAATAGTTGTCAATAGTATAAAATATTTGGAAATATATCTGCCAAGAAAAAGTCAGGAACTATATAAGCAAAACTACAAAACACTGTCCACACAAATAAAGTCAGATCTAAACTATTGGAAAAATATCAAGTGCTCTTGGATAGGCTGAGCAAATATAATAAAGGTGACAATACTACCTAAACTAATCTATGTATTTAGTGCTATATCAATCAAACTTTCAAGAAATTATTTTACTGACCTAGAAAAAAATAACACAAAATTCATCTGGAAGAAAAAAGGTCAAGAATTTCAAGGGAATTAATGAAAAAAAAAAGCAAATGAAGGTGACATAGTTGTATCATTTCTAAAACTATATTATAAAGCAGCAGTCATCAAAACTATTTGGTACTAAGAAACAGAGTAGTTGATCAGTGGAATAGGTTTGGTTCACATGACAAAATAGTCAATGACTATAGTAATCTATAGTTTGAAAAACCCAAAGACCCCAGCTTTTGGGATAAGAACTCACTATTTGACAAAAACTGCTTGGAAAATTGGAATCTAGTATGGAAGAAACTAGGCATTGACCCACATGTAACACCTTATGCCAAGATAAGGTTAGAATGGATTCATGGTCTAGACATAAAGAATGATATTATAAACAAATCAGAAGAACACAGGATAGTTTACCTCTCAGATCTGTGGAGGAGGAAGGAATTTGTGACCAAAGAACTAGACATCATTATTAATCACAAAATAGATAATTTTGACTATATCAAGTCAAAAAGTTTTTATACAAACAAAATGAATGCAGACAAGATTACAAGGGAAGCAATAAATTGGGAAAACATTTTTACATTAAGAGGTTCTGACAAAGGCCTCATTTCTAATATATATATATATATAACTGACTCATATTTATAAGAATTCAAGCCATTTTCCAATTGATAAATGGTCAATTGATATGAGCAGATAATTTTCAGATGAGGAAATTGAAACTATTTCTAGTCATATGAAAAAGTTCCCCAAATCACTATTGATCAGAGAAATGCAAATTAAAACAACTCTGAGATACCTCTACACACCCGTCAAATTGGCTAAGATGACAGAAAAAGATAATGATGAATGTTGGAGGGGATGTGGGAAAACTGGGACATTGATACATTGTTGGTGGAAGTGTGAACAGATCCAACCATTCTGGAGAGCAATTTGGAACTATGACCAAATACTTATCAAACTGTGCATACCCTTTGATCCAGTGGAGTGTATACTAGGCTTATACCTGAAAGAGATCTTAAAGGAGGGAAAGGGATGAACGTGTGCAAAAATGTTTGTGGTAGCCCTTGTTTTAGTGGCAAGAAAATGGAAACTCAGTGGATGCACATCAATTGGAAAATGGCTGAATAAATTATGGTATATGAATGTTAGGGAATAGTATTGTTTTGTAAGAAACAACCAACTAGATGATTTCAGAGAGGCCTGGAGAGACCTACATGAACTGATGCTAAATGAAATGAGCAGAACCAGGAGTCATTATACACAGCAACAAGATGATGATCAATTCTGATGGACATGGTTCTCTTCAACAATGAGGTGATTCAAATCAGTTCCTTTTGTTCAGTGATGAAGAAAGTCATATACATCCAGAGAGAGGCCTGTGGGAACTGAGTGTGGACCACAACATAGCATTTTAATGCTTTCTGTCAATGTTTGCTTGCATTTTGTTTTCCTTCTTAGGTTTTATTTTTCTCTTTCTAGATTTGATTTTTCTTTTACAGCAAGAAAACTGTATAGATATGTATACACATATTGGATTTATCATATATTTTAACATATTTAACATGTTTTAGAATATTTGCCATCTAGGGGAGGGGTTGGGGGGGCAGGAGGGAAAAATTTGGAACAAAATTTTTGCAAAGGTCAATGTAGAAAAATTACTCATATGTTCTGTAAATAAAAAGCTTTAATAAAAATTTAAAAAAAAGAAAATCCTCAAGGGGATCACAAATAATTGGACATAACTAAGCAACAACAACAAAAAAATGTGCTACAAAAACATTCAGATTTATTTGATATAATTTTTTTAAATACTACAGACATGATGTGGGTTGTTTTTTTCTCCTTGCAGGCAGTTTTCATGGTCACATATTCAATAAAGTTTTGAAGTTATGAAATCCATTTCTTTATCTCTGTGCTTCAATTTTGTTGTTTCCTTAATCTATATTCACTCTATACATACAACTATTGCAACAAAAAAAAAGATGGAATAAATAAGTACTGAGAAGAGAAAAGATACTCAAAATTTTATCATTGTTTTTAATCTTGGGGAGAGAGGAAAATAGAAAATAGCCATGAAACTACAGGAACCTGTATATATTTTCAGCCTTCCATCTAGTTCTTTTAAGAGAAACAAAATTCACAAAAAATTTTAGTGTCCTTGAATGTACACTATAATGTGTGCTCACAAAAGATACATTTTTGGCTCCATGAATATGGCCTGTATCACACAACAAAATTCTTTGAGAAAGAGCAATGGAACTTTGAAGAACATTTTCTAAAGTTAAAAAGTAAAAAAAAATATGACATTTTTGTGGCATATATCTCCAAAGAGACTAGAGAATAAGGGCAGTTAAAAGCACTATCTTCATTTAATGGCAACTTATTTCTCCTGGGTAGGTCTTATTCCTCCCCATTGAACTCCTAAATGGTTTACACTCTGTTCCCTTTGTCTTAATGCTTTTTACCTAACTAGTAAGATGAATCTTGTTCCCCAGGTTCTTTCTTAACTATATAATTGTCTCTCAGTGTTTTACTACTTCTTTCAAGGACTGTGAGATACAGTAGAATGCCAGAACCAATGAAACCCCAAAGGGAATTTCTTCTTGCTAGTAATTTAAGGATCTGAAATTCAGTGTATAGAGACTTCTGGAAGGTTTTTACTGCATCTTGTCTTGTCTTTTTAACTTCCCTTAGAATTTATGAAACTACAAAGATAATTTTTTTAAAAAATATTCAAATCATATGACAGTAAAAAGCTAAATGTAACACTTACAGACAATTCTACTGGGCCAGAGAGAAGGATTTGGAGAAGCTCCTCTTTCCTTTGAAAAGTCAGTTCCTGATGTATTAGGTGAACAGTACAAAATTTGAAAAAGAACTTCTGAGATTGGAGTAATAATTGTGAGAGACTGAGCAGTGGCTTTCTGGGATTTTTACTTTATCAGTAGTGCTTGATTTTTTTCTGAATACAAAACTTAAGTAGATTCTTCTCACATAATTTTCAATCAAGGAGCAAGAGGATCTTTTGATATATATTATTCTCAAGACTATGTTGAGCTTTAATTTATATACAGAAACTATGAATGGTACAGCTAGATGGCCAAGTGAATTTTTGTTTTTGAATTCAAATTTGGTTTCAGATGTTTACTAGTCATGCCACCCTGGGGAATTCACTTAATCCTGTTTGCCTCAGTTTCCTATACTGTAAAATGAATTGTAGAAAGAAATGCAAGAAACTCCTATATTTCTACCAAAGAAACCCCAAATGACATCACAAAGAGTCAAATGTGACTGAAAACAACTCAACAACAAAAAAGAATCTAATTTGTCAAAATTAGTGAAATCATGCTTGAAGTTGCTTAATATCAGTTAAAATTAAGAGCAATAAAAACAATTCCTTAGCACTTTGAAATTTGTGACATGGTTTATGTACAAGAAATTGGCATAATCTTTTAAGTACATATTTCATTTTAAGCATAACAATTCTCTGAAGTACAATGTATATTATCCCCTTTTATGGATGAAAAAACTGAGACTCAGAGAAGTCAAGTGACTTGAACCCAAGTCTTAATGATCCCATGGTTAGCACTATCTTTGCTAGACTACACTCCTTTTTTCAAATACAATACAATTTCAATTTTTATCTTCACAAATTATGTGTTTTCCCATTAATAACATGACCAGATCAGAATTCATGAGATAAATGAGAAAGTGATGATTTTACATTCTGAGGATGTTCTGTGATTACAGAGTCCTTTTGAACATGCAGAAGGGAAATCCCATAGTCACTGCTTCCTATGTGTTTTACCTTCACCTTGGCAAGGACTGCTGCAACAGTGGCCAAATTCTGATTTTAATACTTATCTCTACTCAACTTCTGTTCAAATTCATCATGACTAAATCAGGTTTGGGATGAAATTATACTAACACTCAAAGCTGTCAGCCACAAATAGGAGTTAGCATCTGGAATAGAGATTATGGACTTATAGAGTGTGAGAACCAAAACCAGGAGGCTAGGAATGATAAGGATGAGAATTCAGTCCAGAGAACACTGAACAAATATCAGAAAACAGTTTTCTTGGCAAAGTCCAAAGTTAATGTCAAGTTCAAGACAACAAAGGACAGAAATTATGGTGTGGTGATGTGTATGTGTGTGTGTGTGTCTCTGTGTGTGTATAATAGAAAAAAATTCAAAGATGTCAATGTGAACAAAGTGGTACTTCTCATCATTTCACCAGCATCTGCTATGTGTTTATTTGTATTACCTTTCAAAAAGGGGTTAGGTCTTTTGGAGATGTTTTCCTCATTTGTAAAAGCAAAAGATCTATCCTAGGGTACTGGTCAAATGATAGGAAACCAGGATCAGGTCACAAGCCCAGGAAGGTAAGACTTAGTTTGAAGTCTTACTATCAAATTTCTCCCAGATTTCTCTGTGAGGAGCTAGAAGAATCTAAAATAAATATTTGGTCATAGACTTGTCCTCCTGGTTAATGACAGGCTCCATTTTATCTCCTATTACAAGATTTTAATTATATGGAAACTTCTGTGTCAGGGGACAATATGAGGTAATAATCCCATTTTAGTGCACTTCTGATATCAAGCATGAAGTTAATTACCTGATAGATAAAGATTCAGGAGCACTGAAATGATAAATAAAACAAACTATGAGCAAGATGGAAATATGTGTATAAATTACTGCAGAATATGATAAGCATTTCCAAATATATCTATAAAATTACTATAACCCTAAATGCAAATAAAAATGAAAATTGAATAAAACTGTTACATCACTATAATATTCAATATTGATCCTGTTGAAGAAATGAGGAAATATACATTTTTTCCTTGAAAAAGGAAATATGTATATGGAATGTTGCATGCATGGTCAAGTGTTCAATGTATCAATTTTTTTTTAACTTTTTAAGGTTTTTTGTTACAAAGAATCACATCTCTTGCACCTCCCCCAGTCTTCCCACTCAATCATTGCCCTAGTTTAAGTTCTTACCCTTTTGCTTAGATTACTGTCATAGCCTTCCACTTATTCTCTCTGTTCTTATTCTTTCCTTTCTCTAGTCCACTCTTTAGTCAGATGCTAAATTGATTATTTCTAGAATAAATTCAACCATGTAATTTTCCACTCAACAATCTTAATATATTTAGGATAAAATACAAAATACTTAGCCTACCTTTTGAAGCCATCTATAGTCTATTTCTCACCAATCTTTCACATCGTATTTCATATTATTTCTCTCATATACTCCCCATTCCAGTCAAATTGACCTACTTAACTGATTTCTGAATTTAGCATTATTTCCTACCTCTATTCCTTTGCAAATAGAGTTGCCAATGCTCAGCCTCTGAATGTCTAGCTTTCAAGGATAAGTTCAGGGTCCTACATGTGACATTTTCTGATTCTTGTCAATTATTATGTTTCCTTTCTCTCAAAATTACCTTTTATTTATTTTCTATATTCTCAGTATTTATTTTTGTAAATGATGTGTTCTTCTATTAAAATATAATCACATAAGTTGCTTAAGTCTTTGGATTCCCAGGACCTACTATCACTACCTTGCATATAGTAAGTACCAGAGAAATTTGTGGATTTTTTAAAAAATGTCAACTATTATATTAAGTGAATGGTAAAGTCTTTGGAGACAAAAATAATGTTTTACATCTTTGTATTTCCTCCTGACCACACCCTTATCCAAACCTCTTACCTAGAGGCAATAGATGGTGAAATAAAGAGCACTCTGGGCCTGGACTCAGAAAGATCTGGTTTCAAATACAGCCATAAACAATAGATGTTTGAACCTAGGAAAATCACTTAACCTCTGTATGCCGCAGTTTCCTCAAATGATAATAATAGCATCTTACTCTCAGAGTGTTCTGAGGAATTAGTAAAAACTTAGTGCAGAATCTGGCATGTTATTAGGCAAAATTTAATGAATGTTTACCCTTCCCTCTTTATATTCTTTGCTTCCTCTCTTCCTTTCTTCATTCTTTCCTTACTCTCACACCATTAGTCAGTCGTTGGTGAACAGAAAAACAGATGCCCTCTGAAAAGAGAGCCTTTAAATTTGTTTTTATTTTTTTGTTTTTAATAAATGAGGAAAACAAAAGAAATTCTCAAATTTCTTTTTCATTTCATAAGTTTATGAAAATATACAACAAATTCCAATCAACAAAGAAATATCTGTTCTGCTATGGCCAAAACAGGAACATTTCCAAATTATTAGCCAATCTTAATAATTGTAATTTCTGTTTCTAAGATTTCAGAGTTAAACATATCTATCATTTGCTGTCAGTGTATTATTGATGCAAGTATGTCCTATAAAGCAATATTCTCTTCCATCTTGTTCAAAACCAGGTAGTATTGAAAATCTAAATATCTAACTGAATTTTTCTACTTTAAATAGTGATTAATTTCATATATCCCTAACTTACATTTTCAATAGCCTTGCCTTTATGACTATTTTCATAACCTTACCATATCTTAATACAAACAGAAAGGAAAATAACGTCTTGATACGATATGAAGATATTGTGAAAGACAAATATCAACTTTTTAGTAAGGCTAGAATTAGAATACAAGGTGTTTGATATTGATAATTTGCAGCAGTCAGGTTCTTTATTATTGTCCAAGAAATCAGAATCTAAAATATAACATTAAAAAAAAAATCTTTGAAAATAAAGATGAGGAACTCTGCCAGTATAAGATGTAGTACTGGACCATCATAGAAAGATTTATAATATTTTTGTTAAAAAAGAGGAAAATAAATTGAAAATCATGTATGAAGATAAAATTAGAATACTAGAATATGAAAAATGACATGCAAATAAGAAAACTAGAAAAAGAGTCAAAACCAAGTTTCTCTTCTTTTACTTATTTTTTAAAGTCAATTTTTATATAGAAAGCAAAACAAAAGCATCTTTTAATATCAGGTTAAAATGTATAGTGGGTTGAACTATAATGATAGCAACAATGATATGATGACATCATGTGAAATATACTATTTGAAAAACAAATTCTTTCAGGTAGTGATAATAGATTGTATTTGCTTCAGTCATGTTCTCTTGTTTGTCTTCTATGTGACCAGTGGTGAGTAGTGGCAATTTTTTCAGCAATAAAATGTAACCATGAAAAACCAGAGATGACAGAGGAATTTATCTCTGAGCCTTTATCGAATCTTTATCTTTCACTGAATAGACAATTTGCATTACCAATTGTTCTTACACAAATTTATTTTAAAATCATTTATTTATAGACTAACAAAATACTGATAATATGTATGGGAACTTAGAGAACATCTCTTCCATCTGTTTAATTTAAATCAAAGTAACTTGTCCAGTTAGAATGTGGTAGAGTTTAGTTTAGAATCAAGTTTCGATTGTAAGCTCATTGTTCTTTATTAGCAAAACACCTATCCACATGTGTTTATGGCACCCTTCTTAACAATCGTCAAGCCCCTCTACACAAGTGTTCATGGTGGAGAGATAGTAAATTATGCTCTACATTTAATGACATGTTCAGAGTAGTTTAGTGATGAAATAGTAAAAAAAATAACTTTTTAATGGGAAAGATTTATGTTAACAAAATGAGATTGTAAGATATATTGCTATGATAGATGAACATTATAGTTCCTTTAAAAGGCAGGAAAATTGTTGATATATGCATAAAGAAATAAAACAGTTTTCAGATGGCAGTTTTAGACAGAAAATGATGCATCATAAATATAAAGACAAATTATATTTGGATGATATAAAATGATGTTTATTGGATATTGATGCTATGCTGGAAGTACAGGGTCCAGATTTCGGGCTCTCTGCTGTATGTATGAGTTACACCTTAACTTAGAACTTCTTTCTAATGTCTGTATTCATTTATTCCTTTTCAAAATGAGCTAGGAGAAAGGGGTAGGGAGGGTAGAGGAGGAAAGGAGACTAAAGTGGGTTTAGCAATTTCTGTTCCCTAGAAATTGCCAAAGTCTAGAAGAATAGCAAGCATGCCACTCAAGAAATGTTTTATTAGGTAATTTTATTGTTACTATGTACTGTTCATTTGCTTATTGATTCTATGCCAAGAGAAAAATTACATACATAGTAAATATTTGTCTATTATTATTACCTACAAATTTTTAACTTCCTTAATCAGACACAGTGACAAGGCTCTTTATTACGATAAACTGCTTTTATTTCATTTTTCCCCTCCCCTATTCTTCCTCCTCTCTACAACTTTCAATATCTTCATTCCTCAACATTTCCTCAGGCAATCAATTTAACCTTATTATCTAGTCTTTCTTCTTTTATAGTCTCAATTCTATAAATAACTAATTTGACTCCAGATTGTTCTCAATTCTTAAAATCATCATCCTACTCTCTTTTATTTCACTGTTTATCCCTTGACAAAAATCAGTCTTATACCACTTCTACCATGCAACTCTCCTTGTCACAAAGTCGCTGAAGGTATTTTACTTGCCATATCTGATGACCTTTTCTCAGTCTTCATTTCACTTGACTTTTCTGCTGCATTAGCAAGCTGTAAACCATCCTCCCTTCTTTGATGTTCTCTATTCTATTGGTTGACATAGAATCTGTCACAGTAGAAAGACTACTGAACTTGGAGTAAGGAAAAATGCAGTTTAAATCCTTAGATTCTTAGTAGCTACATCAAGTCAAATAACTTAACTACTGTGTGTTTTAGATTCCTCATCTGTAAAGTGGGGATAATAGTAGCATCTATTTCATAGAATTGCTTATGACAAATTCATCTTCCATTAAAATCTTACTATTTTTCTTAATGGAACCAAAATTCTTCCAATCCCTCTAATGTCATCTTCTAATTCTCATACTGGATCACATATCCAATCAGCTGCCAAAAGTTACCATTTCCTACTCTACTACATTTCTGGACTATGACACTTCCTCTCTGCTCATATACCAAACAATTTAACTCACAGCCTCATCATCTCTGGCTTAGATTTTAAAATTCTTGTATTTTAATTTTGTTACATTTTAAGAAACGACCAACAGGAGGATTTCAGAGAGGACTGGAGAGACTTGCATGAACTGATGCTGAGTGAAATCAGCAGAACCAGGAGAACAATATACACAGCAACAAGACTATACGATGATCAATTTTGATGGACATGGTTCTCTTCAACAATGATGTGATTCAAACCAGTTGTTCAGCGAGGAAGATAGTCATATACATCCAGAGAGAGGCCTGTGGGAACTGAGTGTGAACCACAACACAGCATTTTAATGCTTTCTGTGAATATTTCCATGCATTTTGTTTTCCTTCTTAGGTTGTTTTTTCTTCTTCTCTTTCTAGATCTGATGTTTCTTGTGCAGTAAGATAACTGTATAGATATGTATATATGTATTGTATTTGTCATATAATTTATCCTATTTAGCATGTATTAGATTACCTGTCATCTAGGGGTGGGGGGTGGGGGGAAGGAGGGGAAAAGGTTGGGAAAAAAAAAGTTTTTGTAAAGGTCAATATTGAAAAATCACTCATATGTTTTGTAAATAAAAAGGTTTATATAAAAAAAATTGTTACATTCAAAAAAGAAAAAATAAGGTGGAGCCAAGATGGTGGAGTGAAAAACGTGACTCTCTGCATCCTCCTCCAATCTTTTCTCAAATCAACAATAAAATAAGCCTCTGAACTGATCTTCAAGTCAACAACTCCAGAAATATTTGGACACTGCTTGCTCATATCTCTGAAGAACTTCATATCAGGTTTGTCTAACTTGGACAGAGGGATAAACAGTGGAGTAGGCCGGAAGTGAGGGTGGGACTCAGCTCACTGTGGCAGAAACTCCAAACTCCAAACACCTGGAGTTTATCTGAGGCACTTGGGACACTGCCCTGATTGGGGGCATGTTCTGGCAGACTTGCTTGTTTAAGGAGTAATTCGGACTTAGTTCTAGCCGCCACCGGCCCAGCCCCTTAAGTTAATTCACCAAAGTGCCCCAGGGCAAAGAACTTCAGCCCCCATTTTTTTCCGAGCCTTAACGAGACATCCACGTTGTCTAAAAAAAAATGAAGAAGCAAAAGAGAGCTCTTACCATAGATAGCTTTTATCGAGAGAAAGAAGGGATGACCCCAGATCCTGAGGTTCCTTTAGATAAAATTCCAGAGGAAGTTATTAAGGAACATCACTGATCCCTTTTTCAAAAGGCCTTTCTGGGAGATTACATAAAGAACCTCAAAAGAGAGCTGGAGGATAAATGGGAAAATAAACTGAAATCAGTGCAAGAAGGATATGATGCCCTGCAAAAGAGATATGAAAAAGACACCAATTTATTGAAAAATAAAATTAGTGAAGTGTAAAAAGAGTGCAATGAACAAAAAAAAATCAATTGGCCAGTTACAAAAGGAGCTTAAAAAGGTAACTGAAGAAAACAACACTTTAAAAATAAGAATTGAACAAATGCAAGTGAATGACTCAATAAGATTTCAAGAATCAGTCAAACAAAAACAAAAAAATGAAAAATTAGAAGAAAATATGAAATATCTCCTAGGAAAAAGAACTGACTTGGAAAATAGATCTAGGAGAAACAATCTAAGGATTATTGGACTTCCTGAAAGCCATGACGAGAAAAAGAATCTAAACACTATCTTCCAGGAAATCCTGAAAGAAAACTGCCCTGAGATTGTAGAATCAGAAGGCAAAATCACCATTGAAAGAATTCACCGATCACCTGCTGAATGAGACCCCAAAATTAAAACTCCAAGGAATATCGTGGCTAAATTTCAGGACTGTCACACCAAGGAAAAGATTCTGCTATCAGCTAGAAAGAAACAATTCAAATACCGGGGATCAATAATTAGAATCACACATGATCTGTCAGCCTCCACATTGAAGGATCGAAGGGCCTGGAACCAGATGTTCCAAAGGGCAAAGGAACTTGGATTGAAAACTATTGAATTAATAAATAAAACTAAGAGTTGGTTCTACGAAAAAACCAACAAAATAGATAAGCCTTTAGTTAATTTGATAAGAAAAAGGAAAGAGGAAAATCAAATTGTTAGTCTCAAGAATGATAAGGGAGAACTTTCCTCCAATGAAGAGGAAATTAGAGCAATAATTAGGAGTTACTTTGCCCAACTTTATGCCAGTAAGTTTGATAATCTAAATGAAACGGAGGGATATCTACAAAAATATAGATTGCCCAGGTTAACAGAAGAGGATATAAACTATTTAAATAGCCCCATATTAGAAAAAGAAATAAAACAAGCTATCAACTAACTCCCTAAGAAAAAATCTCCAGGGCCAGATGGATTCACATGTGAATTCTACCAAACATTCAAAGAACAATTAATTCCAATACTATATAAAATATTTGAAAAAATAGGGACAGAAGGTATACTGCCAAATTCCTTCTATGAGACCGATGTGGTGCTGATAGCTAAACCAGATAGGGTGAAAACAGAGAAGGAAAACTATAAACCCATTTCCCTAATGAATATTGATGCAAAAATTTTAAATAAGATATTAGCAATGAGATTACAGAAAGTCATCCCAAGGATAGTACCTTATGACTAAGTAGGATTTATACCAGGGATGCAGGGCTGATTCAATATTAGAAAAACTATCAGCATAATTAATTATATTAATAACCAAACTATCAAAAAACATATGATTATCTCAATAGATGCAGAAAAAGCATTTGATAAAATCCAACACCACTTCCTATTAAAAACACTAGAGGGTATAGGAATAAATGGGCTTTTCCTTAAAATGATCAGTAGCATCTATTTAAAACCATCAGTAAGCATCATATGTAATGGAGACAAACTAAAACCATTCCCAATAGGATCAGGAGTGAAACAAGGCTGCCCACTGTCACCATTACTATTTAATATTGTATTAGAAATGTTAGCTTTAGCAATAAGAGAAGAAAAAGAGATAAAAGGAATTAGAGTAGGTAATGAAGAAACCAAATTATCACTCTTTGCAGATGACATGATGGTATACTTAGAGAACCCTAGAAACTCAAGTAAAAAACTACTAGAAACAATTCACAACTTTAGCAAAGTTGCAGGATTCAAAATTAATCCACATAAATCATTAGCATTTTTGTATATTACCAACAAAGTCCAGCAGCAAGAGATACAAAAAGAAATTCCATTCCAAATAACAGATGATAGGATAAAATATTTGGGAATCTATCTGCCAAGGAAAAGTCAGAAACTATATGAACTAAATTACAAAACACTTTCCACACAAATAAAATCAGACCTAATCAATTGGAAAAATATTAAGTGCTCATGGGTAGGCAGAGCGAACATAATAAAAATGACAATACTACCCAAACTAATCTACTTATTTAGTGCCATACCAA
>JAJPUD010006296.1:83890-133948 GCA_023553655.1 Myrmecobius fasciatus | reverse complement strand
GTGGATATCCTGCCATCTAGGGGAGGGGTGGGGAGTTGGGGGGAAAAATTTGTAACGGAAAGCTATGTAAGGGTTATTGTTGAAGAATTACCCACACATATGTTATGCAAATAAAATAAAAATTTAAAAAAAAAAGAGAATTTAATACAAAGTTAATACATAGGATTTAGAGTTAGTAATGAAGTTAGAGATCATTTAATTCAACTCCTTCATTTTACAGGTGAGAAAACTGATGTCCAGAGAGATCCAGGGAGTTAAACCAGCTTCTCAAATTTAAAATTTTTCTTGTTAGACCAAAGGCTTTCATATATGATCTTGTGGTGCCATGAAAAGGCAATGGTCCCCACCCCATCTCCACTCCCTATTCTGCTATTAATCTATTTGGTGACTTTGGACAAATAACTGAACTCCTATGGATTTGATCCCTGCTGGCCAAATTTCATAGGGCTGTTGAGATGATTCACTCAATGCCAAGAAAGCTGAAGGAGAGGGAACCGTCAGTGTAGGTACTAGTATATTTTGCTTTTTAGACTTTGATAAGTTTTCAGGTTTCATATTCTTCTGTGCTACACATAGGCAATTGGATAATGCAATGGATGGAGGATTGAACCTGGAGTCAGGAAGATCTGAGTTCAAATTTAGTTTTAGACACAGTGTGAGTTTCCTCAATTGAAAATGGGGTTAATAATAGCATCTATGTCCCAGGGTTTATGTGAGGATCAAATGAGATAATATTCTTAAAGTACTTAGCACAGTACCTGGCACATAGGAGGTATTTAATAAATTCTTATTCCTTTCTGTTCTTCTTGGGTGTCTCTTAGTTACAGATTGAAGATTTTCCAGTCTAAAGGTTATAAAGAAGTAAAGAGTCTTATTGTGTTTCTGGTTTGCAACAACATTATCACCTGAAGGTTTCAAGTTTCAATAACTTTCATTGAGAATGATTTGATGTTCAAACATAAAAATAACATCTATTCTAAGATATGTTTGAAATCTTTAATATTCAAATAGTTTTAATATTAGAAGGGACCTCAGAGGTCATCTAACTTCCTTTTGTATGAAGTCCCTCCTGGTAGCCCATTCCAGTTAAGATAGCTCTGAGAAATTGGTCCTTTGATTGAGCTGAAATCTGCTCCTAGTTTTAGACTCTGAGGTAAAATGAAACAAGGCTATTCTCTCAAAGTACATTTCCTTGGTAAAAGCCATGTGCACCTACAAAAGAACTAGAAGACTGAATGTGAATCAAGGGATAGTATTTTCGCCCTTTTTGTTATTGTTTATTTGCTTGGTTTTTTCTTTCTCATGTTTTTCCCCCTTTTGATCTGATTTTTCTTGTGCAGTATGATAAATATGGAAATAAGTTTAGAATTTCACATGTTGTAGTGGATAACCTGCCATCTAGAGGAGGGGTGGGGAGTAGGGGGGGAAAAATTTGTAACAGAAAGCTTTGTAAGGGTTAATGTTGAAGAATTACCCATACATATGTTTTGCAAATAAAAAATTAAAAAAAAAAAGAATTTCACATGTTGAACCTATACTGAGCTGCTTGCTGTCTAGGGGTGGAAGGGAGAAAAATTTGGAACACAAAAGTTTTGCAAAGGCAAATGTTGACAGCTATCTTTGCATGTATTTAGAAAAATTAAAAGCCATTATTTAAAAAGAAATAAACAAAAAAATTAGTTTTATTTAAAAAAAAAAACAGAAACAGAAAGGATATTCCTTCAAACACTTGATCTCACATACCTCCTAAGAGTCCTCTTCTCTAGGGTAAACATTCCTAGTTACTTTGACCATGTTCTATGATTTCCAATATCCTGATTACCTTCCTTTGGAGATACTACAAAGGAGTTTGTTTATACCCTTCCTAAATGAACAATGAACTTCCTAAATGATGCCCAAGAATGAACTGAACTGCAGATGTGGTCTGGCCAGAGAAGAGGATGGTAAAACTATCATTTCATTTGGCTCTATATCACACAAGCTTTTCTGGCTGCCTGATCAATATGTTGATATTTTGCTAGGATCCTCAGTCTACTTCCACAAAACCAATTGCTTACCCATGCCTTCTCTAACTCTGTGCCATTGTTGGGACATTCATCCCTATATCTTATTGGATCTATGTCAAGATTTTTTGGCTCAAGACTTTGTCATTCAGCATGTCTCCCTGCCAACTTTCTTTCAACAAATTTGATGATTGTTCTAGCTTCAACCAAGTCACTGATAAAATTGTTAAAAAAAAAAAAATTCCTTTGAAAACAATGATTTCTATAAGCCATAGAACATAAGAGACTTTCTAGTGACAGAATAAATCTGGAAGTCTGGTCTCTAGATCTTTCCCAAGCCCAGGGCAATCTCTATTGACCAGTTGTTCCCTGGGAAAAACGGTTGCCCATGCTATTCTTAGTGCCCTTTGACCCCTCTGAGTCTTCATTGACCTCTGGATTGCCAAGGGTATTGTCAGTGTAGAAAAGGTTTCCCTTAAGACATAAGGTTCCCCTGATACTTATACCTGACCTCTTTTTCTAATTCATATGTCTCCTCTTCTTTCCTGCTCAACAGACCTCTAAGTCTCTGTGACAAGGCCAGTTCTGACCCCATCATGAGGCTTTCATGACTTGCACTGATACTTGCCTTGAGCACTGTTTCCAGAATGAATATGGACAGAAATGGAAAATTTTGTTCTAAATTCTGCCTCAGATATCCCCTAGTTCTGTGACCCGACAAAATCATTTGTCCTCCTGGATCTCTCACTCTCCTCACCTGAAAAATGAGGGGTTGGAATACTGACCTTGAAGATATGTTATGCTCAACTATGCTTAGCTAAACCAACCATACTTTCTTTCTCCAGGTGAAACCTTGAGGCTTAAGTCTGCTGCCTTTGGAAAGGTCATGGAGTAATAGGATCTTATCTTTAAATCTAGAAGGTACTTTAGGAATCATTTCATCCAACCCTCTCATCATGTAGATAAGGAAAAAAAAAAAAAAGAAAGAAAGAAAGAAATGAAGGGATTACCCCAGATCATCTGATGCCAAATCTACAACTTTTATTTGAAAACCTTTCTGCTGATGGTGAGAAACACTGGGTGCGGTTAGATATTTCCACATTCATCCATATTCATGTCAGAGGTTTCATAAACATAGAAGAATGAATACTTGAGTTTGCTCAGAGAAATTAATGAGATGATAGCCTAACAAATGGCAAACTTGGTATTATTCCCCAAATTCCTGATTTAGTTACAAGCTCAAAGCTCCCCCTCTCATATCCCTTTATAATCCCATTTGACATTTTCTTGGGAAGATACTAGAAAGGTTTGCCATTTCCTTCTCCAGATCATTTTATAGATGAGGAAACTGAGGCAAACAGGGTTAAGTGACTTGCCCAGGGCCACACAGCTATATGAAGTGTCTGAGATCAGCTCTGAACAAAAGATGATGTCTTGCAAATAAAAAGCTTTAATAAAGAAAAAAAAAAAAAAAAAGAACAAAGGAACATGAGTCTTCCTGACTGTAGGCCAGGTGCTATTTACTATACTCATCACCTAGCTGAATTGAGGAAGAGTTATATTCTAACTGCACTACCAGGTCCCTATTTATTCACCCTGTTATGTTCACTATAGTCCCCCTAATGTTAATTTCTATTTGCTGAATTCCTATTGATACTTATAAACTGAGCTCTAATGTCACATCTTCCATGAAGTCTTCAGAGATTTATCTAATTCTAAACTTCCATATCACTTGGTCTATCCTTCTTACATCCTGCCTTGTATTATCTGATTTGTATGTATATCATGTTGTATTATATTATTTGCATTATTAATGCATTGTATTATATTTTATTTTAATAGTACAATATTGTATTAATAATATATTACAATATATTGTTTTATTTTAATAATACAATATATTTTTGCATGTTTGCATTATTTGTACCTTCTTTCCTCCACTAGAAGGTAAGAACCTTAAAGACAGACCTTTGTATTCTTTGGGTTCTGCACATGGGAGATTAATAAATGTTTATAGAATAAATTAGTAAACTAATTATTGAAGAGATAATCTTGCAGATTATCTGAAAGATATACTGAATTTGTAATCAGGAGATGAGGATTTCAGTTCTAGCAGTGCAACTTCCTGGCTATATTCCTAAACCTCTTAGGGTCTTCATTTTCTTGACCATTAGAGGTAGCTGGGCTGCTCAATGGATAGAACATTTGGCCTGGAATTAGGAAGATTTCAGTTATTTTGCCTAACACTAGCTGTGTGATCTTGGCCAAGTCAAAAAAGACTTGCTTCAGTTACCTCAACTATAAATAGGGATAATTAGGGTGTTGTGAGAATTAAATGAGATATTTGTAAAGTTCTTACTACAGTTCTTAGCAGGTAGTAGGTGCTTAATAAATACTTGTTTCCTTTCTTTCCTAAAATGAAGGGAGGGGCTGGACTAGATGGATTTATGACCCTCTTTTTTTTTTTTTTTTCTGAGGCAATTGGGGTTAAGTGACTTCCCCAGGATCACACTGCTTGGATGTGTTAAGTGTCTGCGGTCAGATTTGAACTCAGGTCCTCCTGAATTCGGGGGCTTGGGCTCTATCCACTGCGCCACCTACCTGCCTTGATCCTCTAACTTTTAAAGCCCCTTAGAGTTGTGACATTTCAAGACCTGATAAATAAATGATTTTCCCTGGCAACCACCAAAGGTTTTTTTAAATGAGCTTTTCATGCTCTCCTAAAAAAGACTTCCTGTTAAAGAACATTTCAAATACTCAGAGGCTCACTATTCTTAAATTAAAAAAAAAAAAAATCATCCAACACTTCCATGAAATGAAGTACTCCATAGATGGTCCTAAATTTGTCTCCTGCTTTCTTGCTATGGTGCTATTGCTCATAGTATTCTTTTCATTCCAAATGTGATCCCTGCTTACTTCTCCCCAAACTCAAGTAATCTGAAGTTTGCTCTAGTGACTGAATTTTCTGTTGAAAATCTGGCTCAACTTAACAAATATTTATAAAGCACCCAGCTTTAAAAAGGCTGTACTGGACACAGTAGAAAGGGAAAAAATGATCAGTGGAGAGCAGTGGGTCTTACTTCCTACCACTCAGATATCTTCCTCTCACTATCTCACATAAAGAAGTGGCCCTTTTGGTAAGACAAGTAACCAACCCATAGGCAGCTGATTGGTGCAATGGAGAGTGTGTGATCTTGTGCAAATCAGGCTTTGGTTTCTTCAACTATAAAATGGAGAAACATAGGGTTGTTGAGAGGACAAAGTGAATTAATATTTATAAAGTGCTTTGTAAACCTTAAAGCAATGTATAAATATCATTATTAATATAAATCTCTCTATAGGTACCCTTATCTTATTCAATAGTGAATTCTCTAATAGATTGCACCCTCTATGATCCCCACTTTCTCATTAACCTTCAGTTTCTCCCTATAAGCTAACAGCTTCCTTGCTGACTACAAATATGCCCATATCTCTCCCATCCTTACAAAAACCTCACTTGATCTGAACATTCTTACTAGCTATTGTCCAACTATTCTCTCCTTCATGGCTAAACTCTATGAAGAAGCTGTCTACATTAAATTCCTCTCTTTTTCCTCTCTTTTTAATTCTTCAATCTCTTTGACCTCATCATTCAACTGATTTCCCTAATCATCTCAATCTCTAAAACTAATTGTCTTTTCTCAGTCCCCTTCTTTCTTGACCTCCCAACCACATCTTCTCTCATCCCTAGATTTTTATGAAACACTTTTTTCCTGGTTTTCCTCTTACCTGTCTGCTCCTTCCTAGGTTCCTTGACTGCATTTTCATCCAGGTCATACCATTAACCAGGGTAATGCTCTGTTCTTGGCCCTTTTTGCTTCTCCCTCCATTCTATTTCTCTCAGTGCTATCAGCTCCCATGGATTCAGTTATCTCAATGCTGAGATTCTCAGATTTATTTATCCAGTCCTAACTTCTTTTCTAATCTCTAGTTCCCTATCTCCACAACCTGAATACTCTGCCTCCTAAGCCACAGTCTGGAATGTTCTTCCTTCCAAGTTATACCAACAGGCTTTCTGGGCTTCCTTCAAGTCTCAGGGCAAACCCTACCTTCTTCAAGAGGTATTTTCCGATCCACATCAATGCTACTGCCTTGCCTCTGAGATTACCTCCTATTTGTTCCTATTTGTCTATTTTCTCCCCCATTAGAATATGAGCTCCTTGAAGGGAGATGGATAAGCATGGTTTTTGTTTTTATATCCCTAGTGCTTAGGTCAGTGCCTGCCTGGTACATAGTAAGTGCTAAATAAATGCTTGTCGACTTAACTATATCCAAAGACCTACTAAAAAGATTTCCATGTTTCAATGCTACTGGATGAAGAGCTTTCTAAAATCTAAATCTACTTTTCCTACTTTAATTGATGAAGTCTGCTGATCTGAATGCTTCAGAACACCCTTGTAGTCCATCTTAGGTTCTTTTGTGAAAAATGTCTGTAGGAAAAGAATCGGAAAGGATGTTACAGATAATTTGGTACAATTACTTAACTTGACAAATGAGGAAACAGGAGATTCAGTTCAGTGACTTGAGGAGATTCAGTATAAGGATACACAGGAAATAAGTCATTAGAGAGCAGATCTGAATTCAGTTCTAATTCTGATGCAGTACCCCCAGATGTACAGATCCCCAAATTTCTTTGTAAAAACAAACAGCATCAGGGGCAGCTAGGTGGCGCAGTGGATAGAGCACCAGCCCTGAAGTCAGAAGGACCTGAGTTCAAATTTGACCTCAGACACTTAACACATCCTAGCTGTGTGACTTTGGGCAAGTCACTTAACTCCAATTGCCTCAGCAAAAAAAAAAAAAAAAAAAAAAAAAAACAGCATCTGTAATATCAATTTGCTTCCTTGAACTTTTGCCTGGTCTCTTCAAAGAAAAATTAGTTACCTGAGCATAATGATTATAAACCTGGGAAATCTAACACACTAGACAGAATCAAAAAGTTCAGTTCAGTCTAGAATATTGGGTTAAACTGAATAAGATGAAATTCAATAGGGAAAGAATGAAAAAGTCCAAAATTTGGATTCAAAAAGTCGATTTAACAAGGAGAAAGAAACATGGTATGATAGAATAAACCCTGGATTTGACATCAGATGACCTTTGCTCAAATCTCTGTGTACTACATAGCTATGGGATCAGAGGCAAGTGATTTAATATCCCTAGTCCTTATTTACTTATCTGTTAAAGGAAGGGCTTGAATTAGATGATTTCTTTTTCAGTTTTGAAACTGAAAACTTATAAGTTTTGGATAATGTCTAGAGGTGAGCAAATAGGAAGGTGAAGGACCTTTAGTTTAGGCCATATGAAGACTGGTTGAAAGAGCTTGATATGTTTAGCCTAGAGAAGAAAAGGCTTGGGGTACACAAAATGCTAGTTTTCAAATATTTTAAAAATCACTGGACTTGTAGAAGAAGGGACAGATTAATTATTCCTATTCTCCAAAAGCAAAAGTAGAAATAATGGTTAAAAGCTGCCCAGAGCCAAAATTTGTCTTGGTATAAGGAAAAGACTTCCTACAAATAAGAGTTTTCCCAAAGTAGATTGTGCTTCCTGGATAGCTAGCATGTTTCTCCATAGTGGTCTTCAAGCAAAAGCCAGATTACTGGCCTTTATTAAAATTACAGATTATTAACAATATACTTGGTAGGCATACCATAAAAGGGATTCTTATTCAGATATGGATACAATTAGTCAGAAAACAGAAATTTATTTAGCATTTACTTTGAGGATACAAGGAAAGTTAAAAACAATCTCTATCCTCAAGAAGTTTAAGTTATGATGGAAGAGACAATATATGCATAACTAAGTATATACAAAGTGGATAGAAAATAGTCTCAGAGGGAAAGGTGCAATAGTTTGTAAGGGACAAAAAAGCCTCCTGCAGAAGACAGGATTGGAGCTGTGTCTTGAAGAAAGTCAGAAACACTGGGAGGATGGAGAGGATTCCAGAAATGAGAAATAGCCAGAGGTAAGAGATGTTATATCATGTGTAAGGAATAGCAAGTGGGCCAAAGTGTGAGAAGGCAGGAAAGGTAGGAAGGAATAAGATTGTGAAGACATTTAAATGTCAAACAAAAGTTTTCATAGTTGATTCTAGAGACAACAGAATCTATTAAAAGAAGTATCGCAAGATCAGACATATTTGATAAAAAAATCACTTTGGCCACTTGTGGTAGAAATTGGACTAGAGTAGATCTTATTAATTCTAGTCTTTTCTTCATTACTTAGTGAACCAAGTATGGCACACAATCAGAATCTCCTTTTAAAAATAATAATTGGAAAGATAATAACAACTCCTGATATATGGTAAGTGCTTTATAATTTTTAAAGCATTTTCTTATCCACGCTTCATTTGTACTTCGCAACATTTCTGAGGTTAAGCTGTATATTGCTAGTATGACATGGATGAATTATTGAGACACAGCCAGATGTGTCATGACCCAGGTCACCTACCTCTGTACATTCTACATCCTTCCTAACCTATAGTTCCCAGAACTGAACAAAAAAACTCCAAATGCCACCAGACCAAGGCAGAAGATAGGGGCCCTCTTACCTTCCTAGCCCTGGGCATTATACTATTAAATGCAACCTCCCTTTTCTTTCCTCCTCCCACCTTTTTGGCAGTCAAAACATCCCATTACTTCATATTTAACCTGTAGTTCAGTCATTCTCAACTCCCCCCCCCCCCAACATACACATATCAATCTTTTTTCAAACAAACAAATATTTAGTCATATGTCATTAAGACAGAAAGAGAAGACACTATGGAGATTTTTGTTTCTAACGTGCTTTACAATTATTTCATTTGATCCTCACCACAATCCTGGGAGATAGATTAGATAGTGACTGCCCTCTCCCCTTTTTTTGCTTTTTGCTGAGGCAATTGGGGTTAAGTGACTTGCCCAGGGTCACACAGCTAGGGAATGTTAAGTGTCTGAGACCAGATTTGAACTCAGGCCCTCCTGACTTCAGGGCTGGTGCTCTATCCACTGCACCACCTAGCTGCCCCTGACCTATTAAGAGTCTAAGGTCAAATTTGAATTCAGATCTTCCCAACTCCAAACTGAGCATTCTATCAGACTGCACTAATTGCCCTTCTGGGACTAGAATCCTTAAAGGAATGTATCTATTCATCTATTTCAGGCCTGTGGCTGACACACGGGAAAGAGATTTAGAGTCAGTTTTTTAAATGTCCTGAAGTCTCATGCTCCATATCCCAGTATTTTGATGTCCACAAATCCCATGATCCAGATGCCTTACTTTAACTTGACCCCCAACATTGAAGGGAAGCCTCCCCTGACCATGCCAGTCCCAGCTGATCTTCCTCTTCTTTGAACTCCTTTGAGGCCTGGACATGTGCCTGTCCCTGGCCAGTCATGAAAGCTGCCACGGAGGGGTCATTCATAAATGCAAACAGACTGGAGCCTCACCCCAGAAGCTTACTGAACTGGCTCCTTTGCTGGGAGGTTCCTGAGTTCTAAAGGCTTAAATTAGCTCTCTTCACTGTCTGACCTTCCCCAGGGGCAGGGCCCAGGACTGTTCCTCCTCAGGCTTCTTCCAGACTGAGTTTCCTCAACGCTAAAGAGGATGCCCACTCCCACCGCCTAGCCAAACAAAGGGCTGGGTCCACACTAATCATTCAGGAAAGACTGGTTGGTTTGACTGAACATCAGCCAAGACCCAGCTCCTGACAACAGATGTGGAGGAATATTTGACTTCTTTCCCAATCAGAGCAGATTCCTCAGCCTCAGCAGAACTTCCCTGCCTTCCCACCCCACCTGATTGCCTCTAAGGCATACTCAGGGACTGTTGATTTGGGAGCAAGTTAAATCTGACAACCTTTGAGCATAAAAGAGTTAGGCCCAGGAAACCAGTTCTTGGTAGCCTGGAGGTAAGGATGGGTCTATAACTTCTTTTTCTTTAATCTTCTAAGCCCCAGTTTGTTCTTCGACAGAGGTCCCATCCAGGTCCAGCCATCCTTTAATAAAAGCCACAAAACTTATAAGGAGGATGACCCACTCAGAAAGGCCAGTCAGGTGAAGTTTTATATTTTAAACTAAGTGGTAAGATAATGAGGCAGAGATTTTTTTTTTAATTTTTATTTATTTATTTTTTTTGTACAGACTCATCTCACCAGGCTTTTATGGCCTATGTCTAGCATTGAGGCATTCATCCACTTTCAGGAGGGCACAGCTTTCTCTTATCATCCCACCCCACTCTGTTTTGCTCTGTCCAGTCATATTCTTGCTTCCAAATGATATATAGTTCTGTTCTTAGATCCTTTTACTCACCAAAAGTTGTACTGAGTCACTTACTCTTTGGAAGTGTCCAAGGACAAGACCCTAAGATGCCATTTTGTTTTGGAAATGACCTGGGCTAACAAGAGAAACTACTCTCAAGAGCTCACAAAAGGCTTCTGTTGATCCAGCTTTCAGGATGTTGGCCTCCTGTAATCAGTGCTCCAGCCAAACCCCTGAGAGCAGTTTGGTTTTTTAGATGCACACATGTTTTAGAAGATGAATTGGAATTTCTTTCAACTATCTGGAATCCAGGCATGTTTACAGAAAGGCAGGACCAGGGAAGAGACTGTTAAAAGTAGTTCTTTCTAGCCCTAAGGTCCCATGGTGCTCAGTCCTTTAATGGGTACAGTAAAAAAAAAAACAAAAACAAAAACAAACCAAAAAACATAAGAAGCTCAATCACTTAATAATTTTTTTTTTTGCACTGATATGTACTAGTTACTGTACTAAGTGCTGGAGATGTAAAAAGAGGAAAAAACACAGGGTCTACCCTCAAGGAGCTTGTAATTTAAAGGGAAAATAACATATAAACAGATATATACAAAGCAAGCTCAATATAAGATAAATAGAAAATAACTAAAAGAGAGAAAACATTGGAATTAGAGAGGAAGGGAAGACTTGCCAATAAGTGGAGCCCAGAAGTCATTCCTAAATTGGATGCCCAAATTCCTGATTTGCAAAAGCAGTGGAGAAAGAAGTTCTATTCCCATTGTCTTTTACTTAGCAGGCCTTTGGAACCTCTGAAGAGAGTTGCTGTTGGCAAGCCTCTGTGATTAAGCAGGATCAAGCAGGCCTTATCACTGCTCTTGGTATGTGTGTTCTCAGGCCTGTTACAGAGTGAGCAGTCCCTGTGTGCAGAGCCAAGTCTGGCACTGAGAAAAGGTTAAATAAGAGGCCATCAAAAGGAAATTTTCAAGGACTTAATAGTAATAATAATAGACTTAATAATAGTAATAAACATTTATATAGTACTTATTATATAATAGACATTGTGCTGAGGGCTTTATAATTATTAAGTCCCCTGATCCTCACAACAATCCCTGGAGATAGGTGCAATTACAATCTGCATTTTACCAATGAGAAAACTGAGGCAAACAATTAAGTGCCTTGCCCAGGGTCACCAGCCTGGTGAGTATCTGAGCAGCATTTGAACTCAAGTCTTCCTGACTCCAGCCCTGGTCACTGCATCCATTCTGCCACTTAGCTGATTTCTATTGATAGTGGAATCATAGATTATCATAGGTAGAAGTAATTTAAGCATTGATCTAATCCTATAGCTTATTTGCATAGATGAAGGTGAAGTCCAAAGAGGAAAATAATTATTTTTTATAAATTATTATTACCACATCTATAAATTATTAATTACAATATATTATTATAAATGATATATTTTATATGTCATAATATAATATATCATTTAAACACAATATATAATATATAAAATAATAATATTTTCAATGCAGCAATCAGGACTTGAAACTTAGAGCTCTAGTCCATAGCTCCTTCCATTAGGACATTCTGAGGAAGGAGAAAATGAGCCAGACAGTATAAAAGAACTCAGAGTTAGAAGTTCAGAGACTAAGAGTAGTCCTTCCTCTACCGGGTGTTTGACTTTGGCTAAGTCACTTAACTTGCCTGTGTCTGTTTTTCCATATGTGAAATGGGGGGATAGATAATAGAAATAAAGCGGAAAGGTAAACTAGATCTGGTCTCTGAAATCCCTTCTAACAATGGTGATCCAGACTTATCTCCTAGTAATATAAAAAGGCAAAAAAGATGAGAACTTTGTTGAGTACTTTAATTATATCTTCATGTAGCAGGTTTGGACATGTTCATTAATTAACATCTTACTGAGATGATGGAGGACTTTTCCTTGTTGGGGCCTGGGTACTTATAGACCCATTCTACAAGTCCAAAATTAAATCTTAGCTCTGGGGATGATTTGATTGAATCAAACTATTGTTGCTCAAGTTAGCATACTAAGTTATTAGGTCTATAAAGGAGATCAGAAAATTCACCCCAAGGCCAGTTGATCTATCAAGGATGGTGGGAAAGAAGCAAAATAGAGATAAGAGTGGATCGTCCCTGAATAAAGATTTAATGACCATGTGGAGACAAAGTGTCAAAGAAATGAAGCCCCAGAAGAGGATGGCAGATCTCATGATTCAAAAGAGGTCAGCAGCTGGGCCCATGAGGTGTCAGTAGCAACAGTGCTCTACAGTTGGAACTCCTTCCTTCCCTGTGCTTGTCAACTCTGCCCTTTTGTATGGATCCTATACAAAGATAGGACTAATCTAACATAGTCTGAGCCATTCAAATCATAGAATCATGACTTGGGCTTCAGTCCTAGTACTACAGTCACTTGCTAATTGTGTAGTATTGGATAAGACATTGAATCTCTCTGTATCTCAGTCTCCTCATTTGTAAAATGAGGTGGTTGTCTTAGATGGCTCTTGAGGTCCTGCTGAGCTTTCGATCTATGATCATAACTAGAATCTATCTCCAGTGCTACTCTTTCCTGGTTCTCCTTCTATGAGTCTGATGCATCTTTTTAAACCTTCAAGGTCAGACCTTCCTTTATACTATTTTAGTTTTATCATCATCTCTCATAAATTCAATTATCATTTCAATGCTGATAATTCTCAGATTTATTTATCCAGCCTTCACCTTCAGACTCACATAGCTCACTGCCTATTTTTAAATCTTTTGTTTATTTGACTATTCATTTATTTATTTTTATTATACATTTATTTAAATTTATCATTTATTTAATTCATTTATCTATTATTTATTTATAAATATAAATATTATTTATATTTATTTATTTTAAATTTTGAATTTCAAATCTTCTTCCCTCCAGCCTGTTCCCCATTGACAAAGCAAGAAGTACATATTAGTCATGTTGAAAAAAAATTAAAAGCAAGGAAAATAAAGTTTTAAAAAAGCATGTTTCAGTCTCTGGAGGTGGATAGAATTTTTCATCATGGGTCCTTTGGAATTGTCATACATTATTTTATTACACATCTTGAACTCAATACTCTGGAGACATCTCAAACTCAACATGTCCAAAATTGAACTCCTTATCTTTTCCCTAAAACCCTGCCTTCTTCCTAATTTCCCTATTACAACAGTAAAGCACCACCAACCTCATAGTCACCCAAACTTATAATCTCAATATCCTCTTCTACTCTTCATTCTCACTGATCCCTCATATCCAATTTTTCCTCTAAGACCTTCATTAGGCCTTAATTTCCTCACCTCTAAAATTATAGAATTGAATTAGATATCTTCTGAGGTCCTTCTAACTCTAGCTCTATGACTCTATGTCCATCTTTGTCCACAGAACATGTAGTCAAAATCCCAAACAAAAGCCTCATGCTTTGGTTTTATTATCTTGTTGTCTTCCCCTACAGACATTCAATAAGAGGAAGTATGAAGGGATTTTACTGAAGTAAAAACCTGTTCAGGTATTCTTGCCTCATATATGAGCAGTTTTGCAGAAGGGAACAAAGATTCTGTGCTCTTTCAACACTTACTCAAATCTTTTCTCCAAAGAAGGAAGGAGAACTGAAATAGGGAAAAGAAAATTTTGAAATGACAAAGAGAGGAATGGTATTTTTTTATCAAGAAATTTTGATGGTTAGTGGTAGAGCAGCTATGGGAAGGTGGGGCCCCTAAGAAAACTGTTGATGAAGTTGTGAATTGGTCCAAACATTCTAAAAGAACAATTTGAAATTACAAGAGAAAATTCACTAAATTGTTACTACCTTTTTGACCCAGAAATTCCACTGCTAGAGTATTAACAACAAAGAAATCAAAGGCAAAAGGAAATAACTCATATATACAAAAATATTGATAGCTGTACTTTTTATGGATATAAAAAATTGGAAACAAAGTGGGTGTCCATTTATTAGGGTGAGACAAGTTGTTAGAACCAGATATAATGAAATACTGTTGTTCTATTAAAAATGATAATGTGAGGAATTCAGAGAAACAGGAAGCTTTTGTAGACTGATACAGAGTGAAATGAACAGACAGATTCAAGAAAAACAATATTAAGAATAACTATAATTATGGAAATGAAATGAACTCTGAAACAAAGTGGAATGCTGTGTAATTATAATGCACAATTTTGGCCCCAAATAAGACATATTTCTTTCTTGGGAGAAGTAGAAAACTATGGCTATAGAATATTCCCTGCACTGTCAGACACCAGTCTCTGTGTTTTCCTTTGTTGTATTGTTACCGAGTGACCTGGAGTTGGATTTATATCAGAAAGTGATCTTCTAAAACATTATATTTTAAATTTTTATTTCTATTTAAATTTATTTTAAAATATTTATTTTATTTAAACATTTTTAAGTATCAATAAAGAAGTATTCAAAAAAGGATTGATGAAAAGTTTGTGGAAAGGGAACTATTAATTTGTTGTTCCAGTTCTTGAGTTAAATTTATTCTATAATAGATGGGTAACTCCTTAAAATTATAATATCTGTGCAAACACCTATTGGAGAATTACCTTATTTCAATATTCATTCTAATTGCTGTTTGCTTATGATCTTGTTTGACTTCTAGTTGTATGAATCGTATCTTTTTAAAAATGATATCCTTGTTAAATCTCTTTAACTCATTTTGTTAATGTCATAGCCGTTTTCCTATTCTTAGAAGATAGAGAAAGCTAATTCAGACTCAAACAATATGGAATCAATGGTCTCTGGGAAAAGGGCCAAGCAGTAATTCCTTGTATTTTAGTTGAGTCTAATGGATGAATTGAAAGAATGACAGGCTGGAAAGAGAGAGGCTAGAATCAGGGAGTCCAGTGATGCTTAAAGCATTAGGCACTACCATGCCAAAGATAAAGAGGCTCTCCTAGCACTGAGATGCTCAAATGCAAATGTGTATTTCTTTCCCATCTCAATCAAAATCTTCATGTGGCAAAAAGTTTCTCTCTCATCTTCAATAATATATCTTTCCCTAACTCCATCCCAGTTCCATCCTTCTAACTCCCAAACCCTTGATTCATGTCAAAGTTTGATGGCAGCAGAGAAAAAGTGCAGATTTATACACTGAGAACTTGGATTCAAATGCTGGCTCTGTTATTAATTTTTTTAAATTATTTTATTTTTAATTTATGGAATAAAGCAAGCATTTGTATAACATTGTAAAATAAAAAGATGGTTGCACATGAAACTGCATCTCTACTATGCACAATTTGCTATTCCTTTTAAACATACAACATTATCATGTAAATTTTTTTGTTTTTTTTCTCATTTTCCCTTTTGTCCCCCTTACTCCCTTATCCCCCCTACTCTAGAGACAGCTACTATTAGACACAAGTAGGCATATATTTTTGTGAAATTATTCTCTACATATTTCTACTTATCAGTTCTTTCTCTAGATGCAGATATCATCTTTCTTCATATGTCCTTTATAGTCAATTTGGGTATTTATAATATCAAAATTAACTATTTGCTCAAAGTTATTCATAAAACAATACTATTTATGTGGCATTGAACAAATCACTTCCCCTTTTGAGGGCTCAGTTTCCTCATCTGTAAAATGAGAGGATAACTCACTGAGATGCACTCTATCTAAATCAGCATTCATACTTACCATAATGGCAGTATACTCAGTAGTATGCTAGTAAAATGTTTAATAACCAGCTTTCCTAGGAAACAAGCAAACAAACAAATATGAGAAGGACATACTTAAGTCCTTTTTATTGATTTTATTCTGAACTTAAGAAATAAAACAAGCATTTCCAAAACACTTAAGAAATAAAACAAGCATTTCCAAAACATAGAATAGAAAAAATTGATTGTATACGAAATAGCAAATCTATTATGTACATCTTACTATTCCTTTTAAATATAATAAAGTGTCTTCTCTTTCACTTTTTTTTCTCCCCCCACAATAGATGGATTGCATAGACACAAATATGTGTGTATCTCAGTTGTTTCTCTGGATACAGATGTCTTCCTTAAATTCAGTCTGCGTAATTAAGATTTCTCCATTACTTTCTTAACTCTAGAAATTAATAAAACAATAAATGAAGTCCTGATTTGTAGCTTTTGGTAATTTCTGAGGTATAAATGCTTACAAGGAAATTTTAAGAATTACTTTCTTGAATCTGTTCCATCTGGGTCTAGTGCATTCCTTAATCTTTTATCTTCTCTCCCATTCATTGCTCACCCTCACTTCCCTTCTACTCTCCAACCTTGCCCATTCCACAGCATGGATGGATTGACAGATTTGAACTAAGAGGATCCGGATTTGAACCTGAATCCTAGCTCTCCGACTTAATCACTGCATGCACTTGGGCAAGGCACTACTACCTTCTGAGGCTCAGTTATAAAGTGAGGGAGTAGGACAAAATGATCTCTAAGAATCCCTCTGGCTCTTAATCTATTTTCTGGCCTGCTATGCTGCTCTTGAGACCCTCTGCAATACTGGGGATGCTGGGATCCCAGCTCCTCTAGAGTGGCCCAAATATATATTCTCTTCTATGATCTTTTTCTTTTCACACCACTATTAGAACATTTGCCTCACAAACAAGCAGGATTTTTTGTTCCCATTTAATAGGTAAAACCACATTGACAGTTAAAATAGCATTGAATTTGAAGTCAGAATGTTGTTGATTTGTTTCAGGTGTTTTCTTGGCAAGGCTACTGAAGTACTTTGCCATTTCCTTCTCCAGCTCATTTTACAGATGAGGAAACTGAGACAAACTAGGTTAAATGATTTACCTAGGATAATACAGCTAATTAAAGTAAAATGGGGATGATAATAGTATTCATCTCTCAGGATTGTTGCCAGGATCAAATATAAGTAAGGTACTTTGTAAACCTTAAAACACTACACAAATGCAGCTATCATTATTCTTTTAATATTAATATTAAACAAGAATGGAGAAGCTAAGTACTTAATTTCATGTTGAATCAAGTTCAAACTAAGCATGGCAATTCAAACGCTTCCATAGTTTGATCTCAATCTACCAGCCAGTTTTAAATCTGTGATGTGATCACACACTTTTCAACTTGAACACTCTGCTCCAGTCAGTATAATCTCCTCACTGTCCACAAACCCATCTAGAAGGATGCTGGCACCTTCAGTAAAAGAAAAGATTAGGAAGAGGCAAGGATTAGGAAAAAGATAATGAGAAAGATGTTGATTTTTAAATGCCTTTGATTTGGTTATTCCAGTTGAGTGAGACAGTCAGAGTGTTAAGAGAGCAGGTGGGGAGGAGGGTAGTTGAGACAATCAAGGATTTAGAATAGACAGTGATTTGGTTGTCAATGATCTGGCCTCAGATTCTAAATAGTGACTAAATGGGTCCTTGCCCCTCATTAACCAGAGATAACCAGTATCTCTTAGAATTAGGGCATATAAGTGACTCTTCCTTGTCCTGCCTTTCCATTACACCCAGACCCAGACCCACACCCCCCCCACACACACACACACACTTATGGGATGTCCTGGAGATCTAGGTTGTCAGAACTGAAGGGTATTTTGGAAAGGAAACCCCTTTCACTTCTAGATGAGATCCAAAGAAGGAAAATTTCTGCTGCAAAGTAGTAAATAACAAGATAGTAGTTGGCATTAGAACCTTGGGACTGACTCCCAAGTCAATGGTCTCTCCATTAGGAATTATCTTGGAATAGAATGCCATCCCAGTTCTCAGTAGCAGTTAGGGGACATAGCAGGCTTTGTAAAAAAAAAAAATCAAACTAATATTGCATAAAGCAATATGGCTTTATTATGAATGCTTTGAGTCACTCAAAACTTAAAATTAAATACCTGAGGGACAAAGTGGTGAGGGGAAGGGAGGACCCCAGGTACAAATAGTGTTCTTCAGGTCACTGTAGGAGAAGGAAGGAGGTAGTTAGTGAAGACTCTTCAGAAAGTCCAACTTTGACATATTCAGATTTCATAAGCTCTCTATCATTCCTCCTTATTGTTGCATGGGATGCCTGGGTTGTAATCATCTTCATGCTAGGGAAAATCACTAAGTTAATCAAAGATCTGATTTTAAGCAGGATGTAGGTTCTTGCATGGTAAATCTTGTTGGTTTCTCATCTCTGAAGTCACAAACAGGGTAATCTTTGTTATTGGTCCTGGAAGGTCAGGCTGAATCACAGAGTCATATGTGAGCATAGAATTTGGAAGTTTCTATATAACTTATAAAACTATTAAAAAAATAAAAAGAGGCATTAGGCAGAACCATGACTAGAAATTCTTTGACTTTGGGCAAAACTAGTTGATTCTAGTAGAGGGGAGAGGGATAGCATGTGTGTGTGTGTGTGTGTGTGTGTGTGTGTGTGTGTGTGTGTGTGTGATATAGAAGACAATTGGATTGTGAGTATAGTTGGGATGCTATGAAACACTCGTTCCCTAGCCCATGGGGGAAGAATGGGTTCTAGAAGAAAAGTCCCATCATAATAAGACCAAGTGGGAGACAATCCAGAGGTGGTTATGTGGTATAGTGGCATGGTTTATCCGAAGATTTCAAAGTCAGGTTCGGGGAAGATGGTTATCTTGGATGTGCACACCTTGAGACAAAGCCCTGTGGGTTCCATTCTAGTTCCAACTCTGGCTTCTGGTGGTAAGCAGTAAACGGAGGCATGTCCAAGCCCAAATGAGTCATAAGTTTTAGGGAGGCCCACGTGATTCAGGATTATTTTTGACTAGCAGAGAAATAAATGCCAGTCTGCTATCTACTTTGAAATATGTCTTCAGTAACTTTTTTCTTCAGCTTTACTGTTTGCTTAATGGGAGAAATGTTAAGGTGAGTAGAAAGTAGTAGAACAATGCATCTGATCACTGAAAGCAAAATGGGTCATGAACTTATCCCTGGCTATGTGGTGGAGTTGGGGAAGAAGGGAGAGCTGGTCTTGAGGCAGAGAAGACTCATTAGATCACTTATCTAGAGCTAGAGGGGACTTTGAAATTATCTAGCCCAATCCTTTTATTTTACAGATTAGGAAATGGAAGTCCTGATAGCTTAAGTGCCAAGCCTAAAACTATATAATAATAAAGGACAAAGGTGAGATTTGAACCCAATTTTTTTTTTTTTTTTTTTGCTGAGGCAATTGGGGTTAAGTGACTTGCCCAGGGTCCCACAGCCAGGAAGTATTAAGTGTCTGATCCAGATTTGAACTCAGGTACTCCTGACTTCAGGAGGTGCTCTATTCACTGTATCACTTAGCTGCCCCTGAACCCAAATCTTTTTGATTGCAATTCTTTTTCTCTCTGATTTCCAATTTTCTCCCTATTACATCACAGAAATTTGGTGTGATGTAATTTAAGACATGCTTTGCCTAGGAAACAGTAGCTGTTAGGACCATAGCAATGGAGTCAGACAGAAGGCAGCAAATATGGAGGCTGTGTCACAACCTCTGTAAGCAATGCCACAATGAATTTGGACAACTGTAGGGTTTTCTCTCGTAGGATAGGGGAAAGTTTTAGAGGTGCAAAACCTAGTGCCATTCTTGCGATAAGGAGGATGCAAAGTATCTGCCAAGATTCAATGGCAATTTAACAAACATTTATTACATGTTTATTTTTGTAAGGCACGTGTGGGTCTGAGGGGGACAGTTTGTAGAACTGTCCAATGAGCTCAGTCCCTACAAGTATGCACAGAGTACCATGGATGCAGTTTTCAAAGTAGAAAAATCTACTTCTGGGATTCTACTTTCAATTGTTGACATATAATTTATATGCCTTGGAGAAATTTTGGAACATGCATAAGGGTTCTCTTAACTTGATCTCCTTTCTTTGGCTAACATCTCCCTAACCTGACAGTGCCTGGTGAGAGACAATGTCATTCCAAGGCAAAATGGAGCCTCATGAATTCAGGCCTCAACTGGTCCTCTTCCAGATAAGGTCTTTCCTATTCTTTCATTTTAGGTGAAGGAAGGGAGATTATAGCCTTATCAGTTTCAGAAGATCAGGACAGCAAGCTATTTGGGAATCCCCAAATCCAGGACTTAAATATAGTCTAGGTTTTTTACAGTTGGCCCAACATTAAGTCCTGAGAACACCGGTGATAGATGAGATGCAAATTCATTTGGCAACTAGACCCTCATTTGAACATTTACTTAATGGGACAAATGCTCTGTAGAAACTGTGCTAAGTTTGAACATATTCTCCTAGAGACCAAGGTGGCAAAAAGGAGAATGTGTTCCTGAGGTGCTGGAGGGAAAAGTCTGTACTTTATATATATATATATAGCTCCAAAATAAATATCTTTTTGTAAAGCCCAATTGATGTTAATTAGTTAAATGAAATTGTTGTGCTAGTCAATGATGACTATAAGTTGGTGGGAGCAGGAGTGGGGGGGGTGAGAAGACATACATAGAATGAAAACTCATGCCAATAGCAACAAAAGCAATCCAACCCCTCAGGGCTACCCCAAAGATTGTGAGGGGTGATATAATTAGACTTGAGAGAGTGAGGAGATAGAGACAGGGACAAGCAGAAACAGGAAGAGAAGGGGTGGGGGAAAAGAGAGGGAGAGAGGCATAAAAGGAGAGAAAAAAGGATGGAGGGAGAGAAGGAAAAAGAGAGTGGGGAAGAAAGACAGAGAGAAGAGAGAAAAAAGAAAGAATCCTCAATATACTATCTGTGTATGATACAGTTGTAAGGGCTGAACTAGGAATGATAAAGTTCCTATAAGCTGTGGCCCTCACAAAACTTATTCTTATTGGAGAGTATGACCCAATAAAAATTATAATACTGAATCCTTCACAAAAAGTATACAAGAGGCTGTGTGATGTAGTGGATAGGCAATCAACTTTGAAGTCTGGAATGCTTAAGTTGGAGTTTTGCCTGTGACACAGCCAGTAGCCTGTGACCCCAGATGGGTGACCTAACCTCTAAATGTTCAGAGCAATGCTCCAAACTCACAAATTGCAAAGGAAGTGGTGACCTACAGTGGCTCAGGAAATTTCCTCATCTAGGAATTCCTTTTTTTTTTTTTTCTCCAGTAAAAGCCCAGGTCTTTCCCTACTTTTATCTCCAACTGTATGAGAGATGGAAATAAATTGTTTTGTGAGATTCAAGAGGAAAAGTCATCATTAGTTGGGAAAGGGAAATCAGAAGAGGTGGCATTTGAGTAGGGCTTAAAAGGATTGGCAAGGAGGATGGGGAAGGCATATTCAGAAATAACAATGATGTCAGAAGAAAAGTCCCCATTAAAGCTCAGACAAGTCCTTGGATCTCAGCTTCTGTAAAATGAGGGTGTTTGGGTAGACAAAGTGACTTCTGAAGTCCCTGATCTACTGACTTTAAAATAATAAAAGGGCAGAGCTGTCTCCCTGAGGAGCGACTTAGCTGAGCCTTCCATCCTTTTCCATCCTACTGGACCACTTGTGTCAATCACTCTAGTGTCCACCAGGTGGCAGCATTACAAAATCCAAGAGTTCCATAATGCCATTTATATTACAGGGATCGCTGCTTTTACATAAGGATAGCCCAGTAAAAGAATGCCCTGCCAAGAAAGGGAAAAAAGCAAAATGCTCTTTTCTCAATGAGGGATTATTTCAGAGTTTCTTTGCGCAAAACTTGCTTTCTCTATCTCCCCACTCCTCCTATCCCCCATCTTAGCTTAGCAAATGATGTTAGAAAACTAACAGAACTGCATCTTAAAAGGTAATTTATTTCAGTACGGACATTTTATTATTTACAGAGCATTTTCATGCTCTTAGGAACGGGAAGAAGCCTCAGTTGTCAACGGGCTCTAGTGGTTCCCTGGTTATTGTTGTTTGGTTATTTCAGCCATGTCTGATTTGGGTTTTTCTTGACAGAAATACTGGAGAAGTTTGCCATTTCCTTCTTCAGTTCACTTTACAGATGAGAAAACTGAGGCAAAGAGGATTAAATGACTTTCACAGGGTCAGAGTCTAATAAGTGTCTGAGATTGGATTTGAACTCAGGTTGTCCTGATTCCAGGACCAGTGCCCTATCCACCTATCTGCCCCCAATGTTTCCCTATTATCTCTTAATATAAAATATTTATGTAGAAATTTAAGTCCACATCCCAGAACCAATCTTCCAGTCTTTTTTTTGGGGACTGGCCATCATTTCATGTGTGTCTAGAGCATGGGGTAGATGAGGTCAAGTAGTATATATAATCATCCTGGAAGATGAGGTAGAGTGAGATTGTGAAGGACTTTAAATCAAGCAAGCAGAGGAGTTCCTATTTAATTTAAGAATATCACTTAGGCAGAAAAATAAAGGATGGATTGGAGAAGAGAGAGAATAGATGAAGAAAGGCCAGAAAGGAAGCTATTACAGTAATCTAGGTAAAAGATAATGAACTGAGGTGTTATTGTGTGAGCATAAGAGAGATTAGAGGAGAATATGTAGATTTGGGGATCATCTGCCTAGAGATGACAGCTGAACTCACAGGAGTTGATAAGATCATCAAGAAATAATCTAGAGAGAGTAATAAAAGAAGTCCCAAGACAAAGGTCTGGGGTACATCCATATAAAGGAAGTTGCACATAAATGACAGTTTAGCAAAGGAGTCTCAAAAGTTTTGGACAAACAAGGAGGATATTTATGACAGAGCATCAGCAAAATAATACAGGTAGGAGAGCATCCAAAAGATTAGTAGTGTCTTTAATAATTGTAAAAGCATTTGGTCATTTCTCTCCTGTTCTTGATTAGGAAATGTTTTCTTATTCCAATAATGATTTTTTGCCAGCTTGCATGGCCAATATTCCCCCAAAACTACCCTTGACTTATTCCCCTTTTTTTCTATCCCTGTCTCAGTGGTTTCCAAGATTTCATTTGTGTTCATTTGTTTGTTTGTTTTTTGGCAAAATTATGGGAATAGTTTGTCATTTCTTTCATCAGCTCATTTTTTAGATGAGGAAACTGAGGCAAACAGGATTAAGTGACTTGTCCAAAGTCACACAGCCTAGTAGTGTCTGAAGCCAAATTTGAACTCAGGAAGATGAGGCTTCCTGACTCCAGGCCTGACACTTGATAGGCTGCACCACTTAGCTGCTCATGTGAAAGGAGGATTTATCTATCCTAAATTGCAGCAGAATGAGGCTGATTGTGTACTACAAGAGGACCTTAAAAATTATGAAAATCAAATCAGAATTCTGAAACTACTATTGGTGATCAGTCTTCCTTGGTGTGCTAATAAATCTTTTTCTTTTCATTTTGGCTACTCAAACTATTTGACACCTGGTCAGTAGTTCTGTCTAGTGGGTGGGAGTTTCCCCTGGGCTCTCCAGAATCCCATACTGAGAAATTCTCAAACAGTACCACAGGGACTCAGGAAACATGTGTTGAATTGTTACATCAAGGCTTGCTATAGAAAGAAGATGGAGAGCAGGGGGAATCTATCCAGGGGCAGACCTGTGCAGCAGCAGCAAGTGATAGAGCAGGTTGCCTTGGTCTAGAATTGGCAGCTCTGCACCCTCCTGCCTCCTCCCTATGCTTCTGCTCTACAGTGTCTCTGTGTTTACTTTTCTGCCACAATTTATGGCATGGCCAGCATTTGTTGGGTTTTTCTTGCTGAGGTGATGACACAAAATTGGCTGCCTAGACTTTCTGGTGAAGTCCTACAGTGCTCTGGCTCTCACTCCCCTAGCCACTCAGTTCCCCAATTCCTGTCTTCTTTGAGAGGATCTAGGAGGAGAAGAATTTTCATCTACTGGGGGATTTCTATTTCATAGGGGTTATTCCCAACTCCCTTGGTCCATAAACTATATTCCCTTTTTTTTCCTCTTCAATTTTATTATTCAATTCTTGGAAAATGTGTTCTTCCAGGTCTGCTTTCTGTACAAGTTAATATCTACTCTACATGGGAGGTTGGATCACAAGCTGGTTATAAATTTGGGTCTGCTTGGGATGGCTGTGCCCTGAGAGCAATGAATTATGGGAAACTGGAGTGAAGGTTTAAGCTACTCCTGTTCACTACTTACTGCAAAGACAGGTGAATTGAAGTTATTGTTTTCCCAAGAAAGTCAAGAGCCTCTGTGCTCCTACTAGAGACTGTGAAGTTTTGAGTCCGATCAGTCAAAGTACTTTTTTAAGAGTCAGATTTTTGTGGATAGAGTGTTGGACTTAAAGACATGAAAACTAGGGTTCAAATCTTGCCATGGACACTAGTTTGGTGATGAAGGTCATCACTTGGCTTTTCTGAGCTTTAGTTTCTCCCTCTGTAAAATGGGGATAATATACTTCTGGTACTTACCACACAGGTTTGTTGTCAGAATCAAATGGGATTATGCAATGCACATTGTAAACATCAAAATGCTCAATAAATATTAGCTTTTATTTTAAATTAAATAAATTATATTACTTTATTGTATTAAATCATTTAAATAAATTAAATATTATAAAATCAGTCAACAATTGTTAAGGAGTAACCATGCCAAGCATAGAAGATATAAAGATAAAAACTGTCACTGACTTCAAGCTTATATTCTACTGAGGGAAACAATCTGGGTAGATATAAATAGATTATAGAAAGAAAAAAGAAAGAAAGGGAGGGAGACATCAGGAGATGAGATTATGATTGAGCTGAACACTGAATGAACTAAGACCAAGAAAATTAGTATCTAATTAATATCTTACTTGCTATGCCATCTTAGGTAAATCACTTCCCTTCTGTGACCTTCAGTTTTCCCATCAATAAATAATATAAGGGTAATGATTTCCAAAATTCCTTCTATCTCATCAAATATGACTCTGAAAAATCTTGATGTTGGCAGGTAAATATTTTACTAGAAAGATGTCTGGAGTTAGAAATAGCAAACAAGTTCAAATCCTGACTGTGACATTTAAGTCACTCAGAGACTCATTTTCCTCCTTAATAAAATGGAGAACATGAATTATCTACCTTGTAGGGTTATAATAATGAAGATCTTTTTTTATTAAAGCTTTTTATTTGTATAACATATGTATGGGTAGTTCCTCAGCATTGATCTTTATAAAGCTTTCCATTACAAATTTTACCCCCAGTCCCCTGCCCTCCCCTAGATGGCAGGAAGCCCACTACATGTTAATAATGTTGAAATACTTGACAAGTTGTACAAGAAAAATTCTATCTACAAGAAAAAAAATCAGAGAAAGGAAACACAATGCAAGCAAACATCAATAGAGAGCATGAAAATGTTATGTTGTGGTCCATATTTCATATCCCTCTCTCTGGGTGTATATGGCTTTCTTCACTGAACAATTGGAACTGGTTTGAGACAATTCTTTGTTGCAGAGAGCCATGTCCATCAGAATTGATCATCATGTAATACTGTTGTTGCTGTGTGTGATGATCTCCTGGTTCTGCTCGTTTCACTCAGCATCAGTTCATGCAAGTCTCTCCAGGCCTCTCTGAAATCGCCCTGCTGGTCAATTCTTACAGAGCAATAATATTCCATAACATTCATATACCATAATTTATTCAGCCACTCTCCAATTGATGGGCATCCCTTCAGTTTCCAGTTTCTAGCCACTACAAAAAGAGCTAACACAAACATTCTTGCACATGTGGGGCCCTTTCCTTCCTTTATGATTTCTTTGGGATATAAGCCCAATAGAAACACAGCTGGGTCAAAGGGTATGCACAGTTTGATAACTTTTTGAGCATAGCTCCAAATTGCTCTCCAGAATGGTTGGATCTGTTCACAGCTCCACCAACAATGCATCAGTGTCCCCGCCTTCCCACATCCCTTCCAGCATTCATCGTTATCTTTTCTGTCATTTTAGCCAATCTGACAGGTGTGTAGTGGTACCTCAGAGTTGTCTTAATTTGCATTTCTCTGATCAATAGTGATTTGGAGCAACTTTTCATATGACTAGAGATGGTTTTAATTTCATCATCTGAAAATTGTTCATATCCCTTGACCACTTATCTATTGAAGAGTGGCTTGAATTCTTATAAACATGAGACAATTCTCTATATATTTTAGAAATGAGGCCTTTATCAGAACCCTTAAATATAAAGATGATTTCCCAGTTTGATGCTTCCCTCCTAATCTTGTCTGCATTAGTTTTATTTGTACAGAAACTTTTTAACTTAATATAATCAAAATTATCCATCTGGTATTCAATTAGGAGTTCCAGATCTTCTTTGGACATAAATTTATTCCATCTCCACAGGTCTGAGAGGTAAACTATACTACGTTCCTCTAATTTGCTTACAAAGTCACTCTTTATATCCAGATCATGAACCCATTTAGATCTTATCTTGGTATGTGGTGTTAGGTGAGGGTCAAGCCCTAATTTCTTCCACACTAGTTTCCAATTTTCCCAGCAGTTTTTGCCCTATAGTGAGTACTTATTCCAAAAGCTGGGGTCTTTGTGTTTATCAAACACTAAATTGCTGAAGTTATTGCCTAGATTGTCCTAATATCCTATCCTATGCCACTGATAAACTGCTCTATTTCTTAGCCAGTACAGCAAGGCCACCTTCATCTGCCTTTTTTTTTTTATTAATACCCTTGAAATCCTTGACCTTTTGTTCTTCCAAATGAACTTTGCTACTATTTTTTCTAGATTTGTAAAATAATTTCTTGGAAGTTTGATTGGTATGGCACTAAATAAGTAAATTAGTTTGGGTAGTATTGTCATTTTTATTATATTCGCTCGTCCTACCCATGAGCATTTTATGTTTTTCCAATTGACTAGGTCTGATTTTATGGGTGGAAAGTGTTTTGTAGTTTAGTTCATATAGTTCCCGACTTTCCCTTGGCAGATAGATTCCCAAATATTTTATGCTATCATCTGTTATTTGGAATGGAATTTCTTTTTGTATCTCTTGATGCTGAACTTTGTTGGTAATATATAAAAATGCTGATGATTTATGTGGATTTATTTTGTATCCTGCAACTTTACTAAAGTTGTGAATTGTTTCTAGTAGTTTTTTAGTTGAGTCTCTAGGGTTCTCCAAGGGTACCATCATGTCATCTGCAAAGAGTGATAATTTGGTTTCCTCATTACCTACTCTAATTCCTTTTATCTCTTTTTCTTCTCTTACTGCCAAAGCTAACATTTCTAATACAATATTAAATAGTAATGGTGACAGTGGGCAGCCTTGTTTCATTCCTGATCTTACTGGGAATGGTTCTAGTTTGTCTCCATTACATATGATGCTTGCTGATGGTTTTAAATAGATGCTACTGATCATTTTAAGGAAAAGCCCATATATTCCTATACTCTCTAGTGTTTTTAATAGGAAAGGGTGTTGGATTTTATCAAATGCTTTTTTTGCATCTATTGAAATAATCCTATGGTTCTTGTTAGTTTGGTTATTAATATAATTAATTATGCTGATAATTTTCCTAATATTGAACCAGCTCTGCATTCCTGGTATAAATCCTACTTGGTCATAGTGTACTATCCTGGGGATGACTTCCTGTAATCTCATTGCTAATATTTTATTTAAAATTTTTGCATCAATATTCATTAGGGAAATTGGTCTATAGTTTTCTTTCTCTGTTTTCACCCTACCTGGTTTAGCTATCAGCACCATATCGGTCTCATAGAACGAATTTGGCAGTATACCTTCTGTCCCTATTTTCTCAAATAGTTTGTATAGTATTGGAATTAATTGTTCTTTGAATGTTTGGTAGACTTCACATGTAAATCCATCTGGCCCTGGTGATTTTTTTCTTAGGGAATTGGTTAATAGCTTGTTCTATTTCTTTTTCTAATATGGGGCTATTTAAATAATTTATTTCCTCTTCTGTTAACCTGGGCAATCTATATTTTTGTAGATATTCCTCCATTTCATTTAAATTATCAAATTTATTGGCATAAAGTTGGGCAAAGTAACTCCTAATTATTGCTCTAATTTCCTCTTCATTGGAAGAAAGTTCTCCCTATTTTCCTCTTTTCTTTTTCTTATCAAATTAACTAAAGGCTTATCCATTTTGTTGGTTTTTTCATAAAACCAACTCTTAGTTTTATTTATTAATTCAATAGTTTTCTTATTTTCAATTTATTAATTTCCCCTTTTATTTTTAGAATTTCCAATTTGGTATTTAATTGAGGGTTTTTAATTTGTTCTTTTTCTAGGGTTTTTTTTTAATAATAAGCCCAATTCGTTGATCTTTTCTTTCTCTATTTTATGCAAGTAAGCATCTAGAGATATAAAATTGCCCCTTATAACCGCTTTGGCTGTATCCCACAAATTTTGGTATGTTGTCTCATTATTGTCATTCTCCTGGATGAAATTATTGATTGTGTCTATGATTTGCTCTTTCACCCATTCATTCTTCAGGATTAGATTATTTAATTTCCAATTAACTTTTGGTCTATTTTCTCCTGGCCTTATATTGCATGTGATTTTTATTGCATCATGATCTGAAAAAGATGCATTTATTATTTCTGCCTTTCTGCATTTGATTTTGAGGTTTTTATGGCCTAATACATGGTCAATTTTTGTATAAGTTCCATGGACTGCTGAGAAAAAAGTAAACTCCCTACTGTCTCCATTCAATTTTCTCCAAAGATCTATTATACCTAACTTTTCTAACAATTGGTTTACCTCCTCAGTTTCTTTCTTATTTACTTTGTGGTTTGATTTATCTAATTCTGAGAGACCAAGGTTGAGATCCCCCACTAGAATAGTTGGGCTGTCTATTTCTTCTTGCATCTCTCTTATTTTCTCCCCAAGGAATTTGGATGCTATTGCACTTGGTGCATATATATTTAGTATTGATATTGCTACATTATCTATGGTACCCTTTAATAAAATATAGTTTCCTTCCTTATCTCTTTTGATTAGATCTATCTTGGCTTTTACTTGTTCTGAGGTAAGGATTGCTACCCCTGCTTTTTTTTGTTCACCTGAAGCATAATATTTTCTATTCCAACCTTTTACCTTCATCCTATATGTGTCACTATGTTTTAGATGTGTTTCTTGTAGACAACATATTGTGGGATTCTTGTTTTTAATCCAGTCTGCTATCCGCTTCTGCTTTATGGGAGAGTTCATCCCATTCACATTCACAGTTAGAATAACTAATTCTTTATTTCCTGCCATCTTATTTACCTAAATTATGTTTTTCCCTTTCCTTTCCCCTTTCTCCCTTCACCCCTCCTCAGTATTTTGCTTTTGATGACCCCCTCCCCCAACCAGTCCTCCACCCTTTAGGTCCCCTCCTCCTTTTTTTACTCCTTTCCCCTGATTCTTCTATTTTCCCTTCTATTAGTTTATCCCTTTCTTTTCTTCCTTTCCCTCCCACTTCTCTCTAGCAACAGACAAGTTACTCTGTGAAATCAAGTGTCTGATATACACTTTTAGAGCCCAAACTGATGAAAGTAAGATTTACACAATGCTCATCTCCCTCCCTTCTTTCTCTCAATTATATTAGGTTTTCTTTGCCTCTTCATGAGATTTTACCTTGTTTTTAATCTCCTTTTTTAAAATCTTATTTTACCACTTTTTTCCTCTTTTCCCCAGTATGACAACTTTTCCCCCTCTAGTTTTCTTTTTCATATTATCAAAGTAATATCTAGTTAGTTATACCCCCAAACTTTAAGTATCCCCATAATAGAAATAAAGTTCTCAAGAGTCCTTTCCTTTTTACCTTTTTATGCTTCTCTTGAGTTCTGTGTTTGGAGGTGGAATTTTTTGTTCAGATCTGGTCTTTTCATTAGAAATAGGTGAATTAAATGACCATCTTCTTCCTTGGAGGGTAATGCTCATTCTAACTGGATGGGTTATTCTTGGCTGTTATCCAAGTTCCTTTGCCTTTAGGAATATCTGGTTCCAGGCCCTTTGGTCCTTCAATGTGGAGGCTGACAGATCATGTGTGATTCTAATTATTGATCCTTGGTATTTGAATTGTTTCTTTCCAGCTGCTAGCAAAATCTTTTCCTTGGTGCGATGGTCCTGACATTTAGCCACAATATTCCTTGGGGTTTTAATTTTGGGGTCTCTTTCAGGAGGTGATCAGTGAATTCTTTCAATGGTGATTTTGCCTTCTGATTCTACAACCTCAGGGCAGTTTTCTTTCAGGATTTCCTGGAAGATGGTGTTTAGATTCTTTTTTTCATCATGGCTTTCAGATGATGAAGATCTTTTTGCAAACCTTAAAGCACTAAAGAATTTCAAGCTATTGATATTGATATTCAAGCTAATGATTACATTCTTATTATTTTTATTGCTCATTTTAATGATACTATTATTGTCACAGCCTTGAAAGCTCATAGATTACATTGGCTAAACTTCTCACTTTATAAAGTAGAAAACTGAAACTCATGAAGGTGAAGTGACTTGACAAAAATGACATAAAAAGAAAATAGCTAGTCAGGATTTGAATTCAAGTCCAGTGACTGCATATGCAATATTTTGTCGTTATATATGCATTAGTATCCCCTTCACAAAGACTGTGACACTGTGAACCAATGAACTCAAGGGGCAGAATTTAGACATAGTATAACCTAGCAGGTTGAATAGCAATCTGCAGAGGGTTTCTGCTCTTTACAAATTGGCTGAAAGACTCATGCAAAGAGTGGTGGAAGTGGCAGATGGTTTCTTCCTCGTCCAGACCCTGGGTAGTGTTTGTCTCCCCCTTTTCATAGGATAACAGGTGACATCACTTACCAGAGTTGATGATTAAGAAGCTTGTGGAAAGATAAGACAGGATCCATGCCCACCTCAAATTTACAGGCTAATGGGATAAGATGAGATAATTATGTCACAGTCAGCACAGACCAAGTCAAGGTACTTAGGTTTGGCCCACAGTCCCACCTTACCCTTCCCTAAAATAGACTCAGCCTGTCATTGGCTTGTGCCTCCCTTTCCCCTTCCTATCCAGGAATGCAAGGAGTCTTTGGTTAAGAAATAAGGAATTTCAAGCCATTCTCCAATCGATAAATGGTCAAAGGATATGAACAGACAATTTTCAGATGAAGAAATTGAAACTATTTCTAGTCCCATGAAAAGGTGCTCCAAATCACTATTGATCAGAGAAATGCAAATTAAGACAACTCTGAGGTACCACTACACACCTGTCAGATTGGCTAAAATGACAGGAAAAGATAATGACGAATGTTGGAGGGGATGTGGGAAAACTGGGACACTAATATATTGTTAGTGGAACTGTGAACGGATCTAGCCATTCTGGAGAGCAATTTGGAACTATGCTCAAAAAGTTATCAAACTGTGCATACCCTTTGACCCAGCTGTGTTTCTATTGGGCTTATATCCCAAAGAAATCATAAAGGAAGGAAAGGGCCCCACATGTGCAAGAATGTTTGTGGCAGCCCTTTTTATAGTAGCTAGAAACTGGAAACTGAATAGATGCCCATCAATTGGAGAGTGGCTGAATAAATTTTGGTATATGAATGTTATGGAATATTATTGTTCTGTAAGAAATGACCAGCAAGATGATTTCAGAGAGGCCTGGAGAGACTTACATGAACTGATGCTGAGTGAAATGAGCAGAACCAAGAGATCATTATGCACAGCAACAACAATACTATGTGATGATCAATTCTGATGGACATGGCTCTCTGCAACAATGAAATGTTTCAAACCACTTCCAATTGTTCAGTGAAGAAAGCCATATACACCCAGAGAGAGGGATGTGAAATGTGGACCACAACATAACATTTTCATGCTCTTGATTGATGCTTGCCTGCATTGTGTTTCCTTTATCTGATTTTTCTTTCTTGTAGATACGATTTTTCTTGCACAAAAATGATTTGTGGAAATACGTATACATAATATTTGATTTGTTGAGTATTTTAACATAATTAACATGTAGTGGATATCCTGCCATCTAGGGGAGGGGTAGGGAGTAGGGAGGAAAAATTTGTAACAAAGCTTTGTAAGAGTTAATGTTGAAGAATTACCTATACATATGTTTTGCAAATAAATAAATTTAAAATTTAAAATTTAAAAAAAGAAAGAAGGAATTTATAATCTAGTCCTAGACTAGATTTTTTGAAAGAGGCCAAAGCAGAAGTGTTAAACATCTGGCCCACAACAGTCCTAAGTGCTGCATGAACCAGATAAAAATGAAGTGTCTATCTAATTTCAGTGGGTTAATGTGTTCATTAAAAAGAAATAAAAATGTATGTGTCTAATATTTGTCAATATGTGGCCCAAATGAATTGTTACGTATGGTTTAGTGACCCCATTTCTATTTAAGTCTGGCAGCACTAGTCCAGAAGCTATATAGAATGATGAAACAAAGCTCTAAGTGAATGTTTAATCTAGAAAAGAGAAGATTGAGTGGAAGCTGAATAGCAATCCTCAACTTTTTGAAAAGGTTGGATATAGAAGAAAGACTGAATTTGCTCTGGTCTCAGGAGTTCTGAGGGAAAGTTGCAGAAAAAATTACTTAATTCATTTAAAGGAAAAACTTCTTCATAGTTAGGGGTCAGTGGGCTCCCTCTCATCAGAGGTTTCTTTCAAAGTGTGTATGAACATTTGTGAGGGCTGCTTAAGGGGGAATACTTGTTCAGGCTAGAAGAGGACTATGTTGTTTCGGAGATCTTTTCCAACTCTGAGAAGGAGTTATAGGGGAAGGTCGCAGTCTCTTTGAACTTCAGTGTATTTCTCCATAAAATGATATTTTTAGAATATCTGAACCAGCCTTCCTCATGGGGCTATTATAAAGATCTAATGAGATAATATGTGTGAAATTTTTTGAAAATTATGATGTGTGTATATGTATGTATATATAAACATACATATTTTCATATCCATATTAATGTATATGTATGTAGATATAGATATAATAGGGGACTAACCAATGGAAACCTCATAGAATACTCTACCTACTGTCAAACTATATGAAGAAGCTCCAATAATTTGCTTCTGTAATTGCATAATAACATGCCATGAAGGGCATGGATCTCCATCTCAGAATATGGATAATTATTCTATTACTGTTTCCTATCTGTCTCCTGCATGGTGAAAAAATACTAACCTAGAAATGTATGTGCATTCCAAAGGCACTAACCAACCCTTGTCTGGGGTTGAGTGAGGAGGCAAGGACTATCGTAAGTCTTGAAGTGAGGAAAGTATAATACCAGTGTTCCACTCTCCCCATTTGGTTTGATAGCAAGCCCTGTTGTAACTTCTCTCCATATTGTTTCTATTTTTCCCATCTTAGGTGAAGGAGGATTAGAAATTGAATGAGAGCTTGATAATATAAAAAGTTTTGGAGAGCTATCAAATGTTGGGGTTTCCAGACAGTCAAGATTCCTAAGCAAATAACAGTCCAGAATTGGATAAATCCCATTGTCAAGATGCTGAGTTCTATAGGCAAAGGAGATACTGTTCATTAGTTATGCTAAAGCATCTAGAGGGAAATATGAAAGGGCAAATGTATTATAGCAACTGCTATAAGATTGAGGCTTCTCTGCTCAGGGACTGAGGTGGTACAGGGCAGAATGTTCCTTCTAGTTACTGGCAGAAAAGGTTTGAACTTCTTTTTTTGCTATATTTTCTACACCCCATAGAAATCAAAGAAAGAGGAAAAGAATCCATATGAACAAAAATGTTTGTAGTAGCTCTTTTGTAGTAGCAAAGACTGAAAACGAAAGGGATACTCACTAACTGGGAAATAATTGAACAAATTGGGGTATATGAATGTAATGTGCCATAAACAGTGATGAAGAAGATGGTTTCAGAGAAACCTTGAAAGACTTGCATGAAGTAGTACAGAGTGAAGTGAGCAGAACTGGGAGAACAATTTATATAATAACAACATTAATAAAAACAAACACATTTGAAAGCTTTAAGTACTCTGATCAATGCATGACTCCAGAGGATGAGTGATGAAATATGCTACTCACTCCCTGAAGGACAAATGATGGATATAGAATGAGACATATGTTTTTGAATAGGGTCAGTATGGAAATGTGTTTTCCTAGACTATGACTTTCACTTTTTTTTTTCTAGTTTTCTCAATGGGGTTTGGGGGGGAAAGGGAAAAAATTTAACTGAAAAAACTTTTATAAATTAAAAGAGCATGTGATCTCAAAAGCAGAATTCATGAGTTACTCCAGGCAATATAATACTCCAAAACCAGATGACCAGAAGGATTGGAGAAGAGAGGAAATTCCAGTTTGCTCACAACTGAAAACACTTTCCTAGAAGACAAATTCCACCTCCATCCCCTGAAAGTTGATTCATTTTCCTGGTTGAGTCAGATTTTTCTCTTTGTTGTCACCAGAAATTGGGTAGAATCTGAGTCTTTCCTTCATCAATATTCCCACTTTTATTCACTCCAGACAGTCTTTCTTGGATCTAAAGTGCCCTAAGGCAGAGGTGCATGAAACAACTGGATATCTGGAACCTCTTGCACATCTGGAATAGATGCCACTGTGCACATAGCAGGAGAGCTTTCACTTTTGTCATGAAGACTGCTAAATCACAGGCTCCCTGTGCCAGAAACGACAACCAGGCTGGGTATGGGGGGAGGGGTCTGTGTGTGTGTGTGTGTGTGTGTGTGTGTGTCCCCAGAGGAGGTTTCAAACATTATTTACCACATTGGGTATTGCAAACTGAATTGATTTTGCCAAAACCAAGGGAAATTCTTCTAATATTTTCTGTATCTATGTTAAATTGTCTGTTGTTCATTCTGTCTTGCTATGAACTGAAGGGTTTCAAAACCAGTCTGTATGCTCCTTGAGAAGAGGTATTGTGTTTTTGCTTATTTGGTTGGGTTTTTGCCTTTCTATGTATTCCCAGTGCTTAGCACAAATTCGGTAATATAGTGGATGTTTAATAAATGCTTGTTGACTAGATGAGTTAGCTTGAAAAGAAATTGCCCTGATTCCAAAGGGGATTACAGTACTCAAATGCCCCAATGGGAAATAGACTGGACGAGGAAGACCTTTTCAGAATAATAACCTTAACATTTGTGGATCATACTTATACTATTTTTTTTGGCTCCTATGCTCATATCCACTTCATCACCTCCAACAAATCCCTCTCTCTCATATGTACTTAGTCTGAAGTGAACTATTAACTGGGAGCGCATTTCAGTATTTATGTATAGAGGTACAGCAAACTACAGATAAACGTAAACCTTCCTTTCAGGTTCTCTTTTCTCCCACTTTTCTTGATCACAAAATTTATTCCAGTCTGGCCTATTTTTCCCTTTTTTTATAATAAGTTGTAACCATGCTGTGTAGAATGAACAGGCTCCAAAATACTCACTGACCTCTACTTTACTCCTTTCTAGGCACAGGGAGACAACAAGTGCTAGTATCCTCAGAACCACGCCTGATTCTAGATCATTTCTACAGCTGCCTACAATTCTTCTTTTTATATTTAATAATGGATAACACAAGGGTCCTATTGGAACCTGAATCCATATACCTGCTTCTGGCCTTTCACACTTAACTGCAGCTAGCACAGACATAAATTCAAGAAGCACTTGAATCCATTCATTGGAAAGGGTGCTATATTTGCATTCCAAAGACTTGGCTTCAAATTCTGTTTTTGCACTTAATAGTTGGGTGACCTTGGGCACATACACCATTTAACTTCTGTGGGCCTCAGATATAGTTCAGGAGTTTTAAACCTCTGCTCCATGCACCCTCTGAGTCTGGAACTATATTTTGGGGCAGGGTCATAGACTTGGAACTGTTGATATTTTGGTAACTATTTCAATATAAATGGTTTTCTTTGTAATCTTATGTATTTTATTTTGTGCATCTGAAACCTTATTCTGTGATGTGGTACATAGACTTCACTGTCAAATGCAGTTCAAAATGTATTAAGAATGATTAAGAATGTTTAATGATTAAGAATCCTTCCTTATGTTTCAGTCATTTATTTTATACAGAAAGAAATTAAACTAGTGTTATAAACATTGTGAAAAAATTGATAGATTGATGGATGAATATAGTGCCTCTCATCTAGACCATAGTAGCAACTTCTAAATGGTCTTCTTGCCTCTAGTCTCTCCTTTGCTAATTATTTTCCTAAAGAATTAATTTAATCATGCTATTCTATTTCTCAGTAAACTTCAGTGACTCCCTATCACAGCTGGGGTCAAATATAAAGTCTTTAAAGAATCCATAGGCCTTGATATCAGAAAACTCTGCAAAGACTTATATGAACTGATGCTAAGTAAATTTTTTTTTTTTTTTTTTTTTTTTGCTGAGGCAATTGGTGTTAAGTGACTTGCCCAGGGTTGAGACCAGATTTGAACTCAGGTTCTTCTGACTTCAGGGCTGGTGCTCTATCCACTGCATCACCTAGCTGCCCCTGATGCTAAGTAAAGTGAGCAAAACCAAGAGAACATTGTATACAACAACAATAAAATTATGTGATGATCAATTTTGATGAACTTGGCTCTTTCCAAGAATGAGGTGATTCAAGGTAATTCCAATAGACTTGTGATGGATGGAAAATGCCATCTACATTCAGAGAGAGAGAACTATGGAGACTGGATGTGGATCAAAGCATATATTTTTATCTTTTTGTTGTTGTTTGCTTGTTTATTTTTTCTTTCTCATTTTTCCCCTTCTGATCTGATTTCTCTTGTGTAGCATGACGAACATGGAAATACATTTAGAAGAATTCACATGTCTAAGTTATATAAGATTACTTGCTGTTTTGGGGAAGAAGGAGAGGAGAAAGAGGGAGAAAAATTTGGAATACAAGATTTTGCAAAGTTGAATGTTGAAAACTATCTTTGTATGTATTTGGAAAAGTAAATACTATTTTAAAAAATCTATAGCTCTTCTAAACCTTGCTCTAGCCTCATTGTACATTATTCTCCTTCAAACATTTGTACAATTCAGTCTCACTGAATAATTCTGTATCCCCCATAATACTGGGCACAGAGCTATTGAGCACAAAGGAAACTTTAATAAATATTTGTTGATTAACTGAAAAGTAGAGACTGAAATGGAAAATTATGATCACCTTCTCTTCACTAAGGATAAAAGAAGAGGAAATTCCAAGAGGACACATTTGAATTTACTAGAGAATTTCTTGATGGTACAGAGAAAAGGAGAACTGCAGGTGGTGGCAGACAGCTTTAAAATAAATTCAATGCAGATCTCTCTGCCTGCCTGACTTATTTTATTAGATTCCCCTCCTTACACTCAACAGTTGAACTAAAGAGGGGAGGGGATAAGTAAAGAAGCAGAGAAGTTGGGAGAGTGAATTGAGCCAGGTGTAAATTGAACATGACTGGGGCTCCTCAGAAAATAGCAACCTTAGCCAGGGACTCTCCACTCAGGAGAGCAGGCCATCCTCTTATCTAGAACACAGCAAGTAATATTGAATTCTTTCTATTTCTTAAGGAATGTACTCATGAGTCTCCTCTTCTGTAGAGTCTTATATGACTCACTCAGCTTTAGGTTTTTCTGGAAATTCTCACTATTCTGTTAAGACATGCCCTATGTACATATTATATTATACTTTGCATTATAATTATTCATCTATCCTTGGGACAACTGAAAGAGCCCAGGAGAAAAAGAAGTGGGATGACCTGAATTTTACTGTACTTCTGCTACTGCATGATGTGGGGCAAGTCATTTTAATTTAGGAGTTCAGTTTCTCACCTGTAAAATGAGGGGGTTGGATTTAATGATCTGTCAGGTCCTATAAAGTAAGGCTCTGGAGTCAGGACCTGGATTCAAATCATGGCTCTAAAACCAATCAAGGCTTTAATTTTCCAAGTCTCAGTTACCTCATCTGTAAAATGCGTGGATTGGATTAGGTTGTCTTGAGCATCCTTTTCCAGTCCTATGATAGGCACATAATATTTATTTGAATTTGTTTGTGACAGGTTAAGTGTGGTAAACCAGACACTGGATTTATTCTTGATGTTTTAGTTCTGGTCCAGAGTGAAAATGGTATATGTTTGGCAGCCTCAGCTTTAGCATGCCCCTCCTTTGCTCTGTGATATATTATACAAGTCTGTTCTCACAACCACAAAGATTTCACATCCACTGTACTCAACGTTTTTCACATGTGCTTTACAAATGTGCACAATCATTCTGAACAAAATATTTTGGGAAATATGTCTTTTCCATATGGGCTCCAATATAATCTAAATAGCATTTTCTTCTTCTCAACCCCAGAGGGAGAATATATCATAACCATCAAAATGTGATGAGAACATGAAAAATCACTGGCCTATATATCTCCCAAGTAGTTTTCCAGAATCTCCTTAGGACAATGTAACCCAGTGTAGTATAAATCATTAACAGTGTTTGGTAGAGTTGTTACTTGGAAACATAGAAGGAAGGATGCTTGGATCTTATGAAGATAAAAAAAACTCCTCATCATGTCTCTCTAGAGCTGTCTGGGATGTCATTCTAGGCAGGTTACTAACTGCTGCCTGTTTACAAAATGCAGACATGCAAGGACATGGTCATTATAAAAGGTCTTGTCTTTCAGACAGAAGCAAATGTATGAGGCCTTAGTGATTTTAGTTTGATTGGATAATTGTGCAGCCTCCTCATTTGGACTATTGAGAAAACTTTAAATTTTCTTTCTCTGCCTTTCAAATTTCTTGGAGCCACAAACCATCTTTTTTAAAAACTTTTTTTAGTAAAACTGAAAGACCTATAACACTCAGTAAGTCATATTGGTAAGTCTTTGATACCAAAATAATACAAAGCAATATTCCATTCTGTTTCTTTATGAATATGTGCCCTTCTCAACTTTCCAGATAAATCAGATTCAATCTATGTTATATCAAAAATAGGGGTAGGTTAATTTAGAATTAGCTTATATGCTAACAAACAAGATAACCAATAAACATTTCAAGCACAATAGATCTATTATTTTAAAAAAACAGTTAAGTTAGATAAGACTTGGACTCAAGTCTGGAGGCAAGAAACAAATTCCTAATGTCAGTAGAAAAGCCCCTACAACATGTGTGGAAGTAGGATTTTTTCCCACATAGTCTGATGCCTGTCAACTCCTACTCATCTGCACAGGCTAGTTAAATCACCACAATCCATAAAGATCCTGCCTTAGATCAGAAAGCCTCAGACATTTCTGGCTATTGATGTCACTACTGCTATTATTATTCCAGTGTGGTTGCTACAGATCCTGGCTTTGCTTTGAAGGCTGTTCATTTTCACAGAACATGTATTTCTTCTCTCATTATATATATATATATATATATATATATATAATATATGTATAAGTTTATGTACATATATACACATATAAATATTATATTTCTATATAATTATAAATTTATTATATATAATCATATGTGCATTCATATCAATATATATATATATATATAATTATATTCATATATAAAATTAAAGAAGAAAGATCAAGTAGGAATATCTAATATATATGTATGTACATACAGATATTCCTAACTAATATATATATATATGTATGTACATACATATATATTAGATATTCCTACTTGATTTTTTCTGACTTGTACCTTGAGCCCACAGCAATTTGGGAAATGTATTTTCTTGATAACTATATACAATATTTACTCGAAAAAAAAGTAAGGGTCACAGAATCTTAGGAAATCACCTCAGAAGCCATCTAGTCCAACCCTCTCTTTTTACAAATGACCCTGGGATGTTAAGTTATTTCTCCCCAAAATGGTAGGAAACTTAAAGGTGGGATTTGAATCTAGGTCCTCTGACTCCAGAGACACAGGATACTTCTTTATTTTTATACTGTTTCCTGTGATTGCTTAAATGGATTTTTAATACTTTAAGTTCATGAAATCTTGACAATTTCTCTTGACCTAAGTAATAATCTCTGTCCTATCCTACCATGCAGAGTTGCTCCTAAGTCAGGAGCAAAATTAGAAAATAGAACCAAAAGCCCTGGTTCATTTTCCTCGTAAGATGAGTCTGTCTTAAGTCGATGATGGTTTGTCATAGCAATAGGACCCAATGGCCAAAGTTGAGAGAAATACAGAATGATTTCTAGGCATTTGCATCGATGTGACCTGTGATTGCTTTGCCTTCTTTTGAGCCCCTATGATTGGATAAAGTGAAAAAAGGGGGATTCAGCAGATAGACAAGGAATTACTGTTTTCAGCTATTCTCAGATATGACCTGCTGATTGAATATTCATTTCTCAAGGCACAGACTTATATTTTTATCTTTTTGTCTCTAGCACCTAGTTTACAAGCAGGTGCTTAATGAATTTTTATTTATTGATTGAATAATAAAACACTGAACAACAACCATGACATCAGTAATAATTTATGTGAAAGTGATATACAACCAAGATGTTTATACAGGTCCAAGGCTAAGACAGTCTGTCTCTATTTGGCTAATTGGCTTTCGTTTTCTTTTAATAGTCTAGCAAAGCAAATTTCCTCATCAAACAAAATAAATTTCCACATCAATTTATCATTCTGTGCTCTAAATATTTTATTTTTTTACCAGGATGTAGGTAGCAAATTTCATCATCAGTCTTCTGGAATGATAGATCACAATACTAACAAGAGTTTCTAATTCCTTCAAAGTTACCTGTCTTTACAATATTGTTACACTGTATAAATTGTTCTCCTGTTTCTGCTCACTTCACGTTTTACATCAGATTGTGTAAGTCTCCCCATGGTTTCAAAGAAATAATCTCTTTCATTATTTCTTACAGCATATTAGTATTCAATCACATTTATATGCTCTCTTCAACCATCCCTCAATTGAAAATTGAGGCAATAGAATAAGCATTTATATAGCTCCTACTATGTGCTAGGCATTGTGCAAGTACTTTACAAATATATAATTTGATCTTCGAAGCAAATCTCTGAGATAGGTGCTGGTATTGTCCCTGTTTTATAGTTGAGGGAAATTGAGGCAAACAGAGGTTATTGACTTGCCCATGGTCATACAGCTAAGTAAGTGTCGGAAGCCAGAATTAAGGTCAGGTCTTGCTGACTACTGCCCAGAGTTCTGTCAACAGTGCCACCTAGCTGCCTCTAAATAACAAACTTAATCACTGGTGCTCCAGAGTATCAACACTAGAAAGGGTACCTAGTGGTGCCAGATCAGAAGCTATAATAGAAAATGATAATCAACAAAACTATTTGATTTTTGGCTAATTTTGTTGCTATTCAGTTGTTTTCAGTGGTGTATGACTCTTCATGACCCTATTTGGGGTTTTCTTGTCAAAGTTATTGGAGTGATTTGACATTTCCATATTTGAACTCATGAAGATGAGTTTTCCTAACTCCAGGCCTGGCACTCTATCCACTATATTATCTAGTTGTTCATTAAATAAATATATTTATCTAATACTGTCATTTTTATACTATTGACATTTGATATTTCTCCAAGTATTTAGATTTGTATTTCTTTACATTGCTTTATATTTTGATTCATAGTTTCTGTCTTTCTTAGTAGTTAGAATTCCATATATTTTACATATTCCATAGTTAACTTTGAATGAAATTTTCCTTTCAATCTCTTCCTTCTGGGTTTTCTTGGTATGAAACAGAAAAGCTTATGATTTTATGGGTTTATTTTATGTTCTCTTATATGGCTGAAATTTTAATTATTTTATTTATCTTTCAGTTGAAATCTTATTTTAAAATAAGTACTGTTTATGATATGAAATAAATGTTACTTATAATATTTATTAATATAACAATATACTAATATATTATTTTGATGTAATTATATTAATAAAATATAACTAAACATATACAATTTACAATATTATGAAAAGATTCATTTATTCCTATATGTTTTTGTACTCAACAAAAATATGCTTTACTTTTTTAAAAATTCCACTTATTCTAATATGTGATTTTATTGTTTTATTTATTAATATTAATCAATGAATTATTATTGTTACAGTTATACTTTTCCTTGTAGTAAGTGAACTTTACATTCTTAATATAAATTCAACCTTGTCATAGCAGGTAATCTTTCTAAGTATGTTGAGTCTTTTTTGCTAACATTTTATTAAGTACTTTTACATTGATATTAATTAGAAATATTGATGTTCCTCTCCAATTGATAAATGGTCAAAGGATATGAATAGACAATTTTTAGATGATGAAATTAAAACTATTTATAGTCATATGAAAGGTTCTCCAAATCACTATTGATCAGAGAAATACATTTTTTTTTTCTTTTTCTTTTTTTTTTTTTGCTGAGGCAATGGGGGTTAAGTGACTTGCCCAGGGTCACACAGCTAGGAAGTGTCTGAGACCAGATTTGAACTCAGGTCTTCCTGACCTCAGGGCTGGTGCTCTATCCACTGCGCCACCTAGCTGCCCCAGAGAAATACAAATTAAGACAACTCTGAGGTACCACTACACAGCTGTCAGATTGGCTAAAATGACAGGAAATGATAATGACGAATGTTGGCAGGGATGTGGGAAAACTGGGACACTGATACATTGTTGGTGGAACTATGAACGGATCCAACCATTCTGGAGAGCAATTTGGAGCTATGCTCAAAAAGTGATCAAACTGTGCATACCCTTTGACCCAGCAGTTTTTCTATTGGGCTTATATACCAAAGAAATCATAAAAGAAGGAAAGGGCCCCACATGTGCAAAAATGTTTGTGGCAGCCCTTTTTGTAGTGGCTAGCAACTGGAAACTGAGTGGATGCCCATCAATTGGAGAATGGCTGAATAAATTTTGGTATATGAATGTTATGGAATATTATTGTTCTGTAAGAAACGACCAACAGGACGATTTCAGAGAGGCCTGGAGAGACTTGCATGAACTGATGCTGAGTGAAATGAGCAGAACCAGGAGATCATTATACAAGGCAACAAGAAGACAATATGATGATCAATTCTGAAGGACATGGCTCTCTTCAACAATTAAATGTTTCAAACCAGTTCCAATTGTTCAGTGATGAAGAAAGCCATATACACCCAGGGAGGGGCCTGTGGGCTCTGAGTCTGGACCACAACATAGCATTTTCATGCTGATGTTTGCTTGCATTTGTTTTTCCCTTCTCAGGTTTTTTTTTTTTTTCTTGTAGATTTGATTTTTCTTGTACAGCAAGATAACTGTATAAATATGTATACATATATATTCTATTTGTCATGTATTTTAACATATTTAACATATATTAGACTTCCTGCCATCTGGGGGATGGGGGGGAAGGAGGGAAAAATTTGTAACCTAAAGTTTTGCAAGGGTCAATGTTGAAAAATTACCCATGCATATGTTTTGCAAATAAAAAGCTTTAATAAAAAAAGAAATATTTATGTTCTTTTCTTTCTCTGAATTAACTCTCTCTGGTTTAGGTTTTATGATCATATTTGAATCATCAAAAGAATTTGGTAGTATGCTTTCTTTCCCTATTTTTGCAAAAAGTTTGTGTAATATTAGAATTAATTATTCTTTGTTTAACAGAATTCATTTGTAATTCTTGGAAAGTGTGCTCTTAAAATTATTTTTAATTTATTTTTTCTCAATTACATGTAAACAAAAAATTTTAACTTTTTTTTTCAAATTTATAAAACCTACTTGGAAATTAACAGTTTTATTAAAGATACAGAATATAAAATAAGCTTACACAATCAGCATTTCTATGCTACTAATAAAGCCCAGCAGCAAGAGATTGAAAAAAAAATTCCATTTAAAATAACTGTAGGCAAAATGAAATATTTGTTGTCTATCTTGCTAAGACAAACCCAGGAACTATATGAACATAATTATAAAACACTGAGATAGTATAATAAAAATGACAATTCTGTCTAAATTAATCTACTTATTCAGTGCCATTCCAACCAAACTGCCAAGAAATTACCTTATAGAACTAGAAAAAGTAATAACAAAATTCATCTGAAAGAACAAAAGGTCAAGAATTTCAAGGGGTTAATGAAAAAAAAAATTACAAAGGAAAGTGACCTAGCTGTATCAGACTTAAAACTATATTATCAAGCAGTGTTCATCAAAAACATTTTGTACTGTCTAAGGAAGCAACTATAGTAATCTAATGTTTAATAAATTCTAAAACTCAAGTTTGTGGGATAAGAACTCATTGTTGATAAAAATTGCTGGGAAAATTAGAAAATGGCATGGCAGAAATTAGGCATTGACCAATTCCTCATACTCTATACCAAGATAAGGTTGAATTGGGTTCATGATTTAGACATAAAAGGTGATACCATAAGCAAATTAAGAGAACAAAGGATAATCTACCTCTCAGATATATGGAGAAGGAAGGAATTTATGGCCAAAGAAGAACCACAGAACATTATGAAATACAAAATAAATAATTTTGATTATATTAAATTTAAAATGTTTTGTTCAAATAAAACTAATGCAACCAAGATTGAATGAAGCACGAAGCTGGGGTAAAATTTTTGTATACAAGGTTTCTTATAAAGGCCTCATTTCTAAACTATATAGATAATTGGCACTAATGCATTGTTGGTAGAGTTGTGAATGATCCGACCATTTTAGAGAGCAATCTGAAAATATGCCTCAAGGGATATAAAATTGTGCAAATCCTTTGAACCAGCAGTCTCATTACTGGATCTATATCCTAAAGAAAGTCAATTTTACAATTGATAAATGGTCAAAGGATATGAACAGACAATTTTCAGATGAAGAAATTAAAACCATTTCTAGTCACATGAAAAAAAATGCTCCAAATCACATTGATTAGAGAAATACAATTTAAAATAACTTTGAGGTACCACTTCATATCTCTTAGATTGACTAAGATGACAGAAAAAGATAATGATAAATGTTGGAGGGGATGTGGGAAAACTGGGACACTAATAATTCATTGTTGGTGGAGTTGTGAACTGATTTAACCATTCTGGAAAGCAATTTGGAACTATGCCCAAAGAGCTATCAAACTGCATACTCTTTGATCCAGAAGTGTCTACTGGGTCTGTATCCCAAAGAGATCATAAAAGAAGGAAAAAGGGCCCACATGTGCAAAAATGTTTGTCACAGATCTTTTTGTAAAGACAAGAAATTGTAAACTGATTCGATGCCATAAATTGGGGTAATGACTGAATAAAGTATGGTATATGAATGTAATGGAATATTATTGTTTTATAAGAAACTATCAGCAGGCTGATTTCAGAAAGGCTTGGAGAGACTTAAATGAACTGACGCTAAGTGAAGTGAGTAGAACCAAGAGAACATTGTAAACAATAACAAGATTATAAGGACCAACTGTGATGGATTTGGCTCTTTTTAACAATGAAATGATTCAGGCCAATTCCAATAGAACTGGGATGGAGAGAGCTATCTGTATCCAGAGAGAGGACTATAAGGACTGAAGGTAGATCACAAAATAACATTTTCACCTTTTTTGTTATTGTTGTTGCTTGCTTGTTTTTTACATTTCATTTTCCCCCTTTTGATCTGATTTTTCTTGTGTAGCATGATAAATATGGAAATATGTTTAGGAGAATTGCAAATGTTTTACCTATATTGGATTACTTGCTGTCTAGAAAAGGGTAGGTAAGGAGGAAGGAAGAAAAATTTGGAGCACAAGGTTTTTTTGTTTTTTGGGTTTTTTTCCTGAGGCAATTGGGATTAAGTGACTCATCCAGGGTCACACAGCTAGGAAATATTAAGTGTGTAAGACCAGATTTGAACTCAGGTCCTCCTGGCTTCAGGGCTGGTACTCTATCCACTGTGCCACCAAGCTGCCCCAAGCACAAGGTTTTGCAAAGGTGTATATTGAAAACTATCTTTGCATGAATTTTGAGAAAAAACTATTATTATAAAGAAATAAAATATTTGGGTGTCTACCTTCAAACTCAGTAACTATATATAAAAACAATTGCAAAATACTTTTCACACAAATAAAATCAGATCTAACAATTGGAAAATTATCAATTGCTCATGAGTAGGCCAAGCTAATATAATAAATATGATAATTCTGTCTAAATCGGTCTACTTGTTCAGTGTCATACCAAACTGACAAGAAATTATTTTATAGAACTATAAAAAACAATAACAAAGTTCATGTGAAAGAACAAAAGCTCAAGAATATCAATGGAATTGATGGAAAAAATACAAAGAATGGTGGTCTAGCAGAACCAAACCTAACACTCTATTATAAAGCAGCAATCATCAAAAACATATGGTACTGGCAAAGAAATAAAATGGTGGATGAGTGGAATAAATCAGATATACATGACACAATAGTCAAGAATTATAGAAATCTAGTATTTGATAAACCTCCAAACTCTAGCTTCTTGGATAAGAACTCACTGTTTCACAAAAATTGCTGGGAAAACTGGAAAATAATGTCAGTAACTTGATATAGACCTGTATCTCACAGCCCATACCAAAATAAGATCAAAATGGGTATATGATTTAGGCATAAAGGGTGATCCTATAAGCAAATTAGGAGAGGAAAGAATAATTTACCTATCAGATCTTTGGAGAAGGGAGGAATTTATGATCAAAGAAGAACTAGAAAACATTATGAAACACAAAATGGACAACTTCGATTACATTACATTAAAAAGTTTTTGCACAAATAAAAAACACAGCCAAGATTAGGAGGGAAGCACAAAGCTGGGAAAAATTTTACAGCCAATGTTTCTGATGCTTTATTTCTGAAATAAATAAGGAACGGCATCAAATTTGTAAGAATACAAGTCATTCCACAATTGATAGTCAAAGGATATGAATAGACAATTTTCAGATGAAAAAATTAAAGCCATCTAAAGTCATATAAAAATGCTCTAAATCAGTATTGTTTGGAGAAATTCAAATTAAAACAAGTCTGAGTATCACCTCATGACTCTTAGGTTGGCTAAATTGATAAGAAAAGATAATGATAAATATTGGAAAAGATGTGGGAACATTGGGACACTAATACATTGTTGGTGGAGTTATGAAATGATCCAACCATTTTGGGAAGCAATCTGGAACTATGCCTAAAGGGCTATATAAGTGTGCATGCCCTTTGAACCAGCAATCTTACTACAGAGTCTGTATCCCAAAAAAGTCATAAAGAAGGGGAAAAGATTCATATGTACAAAAATATTTGTAGCAACTTTTTTTTTGTGCTGGCAAAAAATTGCAAAATGAGTACATCAACTGGGGAATGGCTGAATAAGTAAGTTGTGGTATATGAAAATAATGGAATATTATTGTTCTATAAAAAATAATGAACAAGTTGATTTTAGAAAGGCCTAGAGAAATTTACATGAACTGATGTTGGGCAAAATGAGTAGAACCAGAAATACATTGTACACAGTAACAGCAAGTTTATGGAATGGTCAATTATGACTGACTGGATTTTTTCAGTTGTTCAATGATTTAAGGTAATCCCAGTAAATTTTGGATGGAAAATGACATCTGCATCAAGAAAGAGAACTATGGAAACTAAATGTAAATGAACACATGCTATTTTTCAGTATAATTTTGAATAACAATGGTGAAAATAGACATCCTTGCTTCACTTCTGATTTTGTTGGAAAGACTAGTTTATCTCCAACATAAGTAAGTTTGCCTTTGGTTTTAGATACATACTACTTGCCATTTTAAGAAAAGCTTCATTTATTCCTACGTTTTCTAGTGTTTTAAATAGAAATTCATGTGTTTCATCAAAAGTTTTTTTTCTGTATCCATCAATATAATCACTTGGTTTTTTTTGTTGTTGAATTGGTCAGTTATGTTTATAGTTTTCCTTCTCTTGCACTAGCCTTGCATTCAAGGTATAAATCCCAGATGATCATAGTATATGAACTTTGTCATATACTTTATTAATATAGTTTTCTTGCAAGTATCTTATTTAAAATTTTTGCATCAATATTCTTTAAGGAAATTAATCTGTAGTTTTGTTCGTTTTATTTTATTCTGTTTTTGCTCTCCCTAGTTTAGATATCAGAACCATATTTATGCTTTAAAAGGAGTTTTGTAGGATTTCTTTACCTATTTTTAAAAAGTTTATATAATATGGAATTGATTGTTCTTTAAATGGTAGAGAGGTGGAGCAAGATGGTGAACTGCAGACAGCATTCTCTGTGAGTTCCTGAGATCTTCCCTCAGACCCAGAGAAATTGAGCCTCCGAACTGGTTCTGGAGTGAGGACTCCACCAAACACTTGGAGTACAATGCACTTCTATCACAAATCTACTTTGAAAGAACTCCAGAGAAGGTCAGTTTTAGATGGGCAGGGTATCGAGCAGCTCCCAGAGCTCAGACGCCAGTGCGCAGCTGGGGTGCAAGTCCGGGGCTGGGATGGAGCAGAAGATTTTAGGCTGCCAGGAAGTCCCTGGGAAATGCTTGGGCCACTTTACTCTGCTTGTAGGCAGGTGCTTTGGCAGATTTGCCTTTGGTAAAGGGTGGATTGAGAGCAGCTGAAAGTGTGGTCCTAGTGCGGATCTAGCCGACCAGTCTTAGACCAGAAGTCAACTCGGCAAACTGCCCCAGGGCAAATTGAAACTGCAGCATAATTCCCTGCTGGTGACTGATAATTCAGCTCAAAATCATGAGCAAGAAGCAGAAGAGAGCTCTCACCATAGACAGCTTTTACAGAGAGAAAGTAGGGCAGACCCCAGAGAAAGTCACAAAGGCAGACATGAGCTGGTCCCCTTTTCAGAAGGCTTTCCTGGAAGATTGCATAAAGAATCTGAAAAGAGAGTTAGAAGAAGAATGGGGAAATGAATTGAGATCAGTGCAAGAAGAAAATATCACCCTGCAACAGAGATGTGAAAAACTGGAAAACAAGACTGGTGAATTGGAAAAAGATAACAATTCACTGAAAAACAAAATTGGTGAATTGGAAAAAGTCACCAACTCACTAGAAAATAAAAATAGTGAATTGGAAAAAGATAACAATTCACTGAAAAATAAAATTGGCAAAATGGAAAAAGAATGTAATGAACCAAAAAATTCAATTGGCTAGTTAAAAAAGGAGCTAAAAAAGATAACTGAAGGAAATAATACCTTAAAAATTAAAAGTGAACAAATAGAAATGAATGACTCAATAAGACTTCAAGAATCAGTCAAACAAAAACAAAAAAAAATGAAAAAATAGAAGAAAATATGAAATATCTCCTAGGAAAAACAACTGACTTGGAAAACAGGTCCAGGAGAGACAATCTAAGGATTATTGGACTCCTTAAAAGCCACGATGAAAAAAAGAACCTTGATGCTATCCTCCAGGAAATCATGAAAGAGAATTGCCCTGATGTTTTAGAGTCAGAAGGCAGTTTGCATTGAAAGAATTCACTGATCACCTCCTGAAAGAGACCCCAAAATTAAAACCCCAAGGAATATTGTCGCCAAATTTCGGGACTATCGCACCAAGGAAAAGATATTGCAAGCAGCTAGAAAAAAATAGTTCAAATACCAAGGAACTGTCATTAGAATTACACAGGATCTGTCAGCTTCCACATTGAAGGATCAAAAGGCCTGGAATCAGATATTCCAAAAGGCAAAAGAACTTGGATTACAGCCAAGGATAAGTTATCCAGTTAGAATGAGCATCATCTTCCAGGGAAGAAGATGGTCATTCAATGATATAGGAGAATTTCACCTATTTCTAATGAAAAGACCAGATCTGAACAAAAAATTTGACCTCCAAACACAGAACTCAAGAGAAGCATAAAAAGGTAAAAAGGAAAGAACTCTTGAGAACTATATCTCTACTATGGGTATCCTTAAAGAATGGGGGTATAATTTGATTTTACTTTGATAATAATGGAAAAGAAATTAGAGGTGGAAGGGATATCATACTGTAAAAAAAGGGGGGGAAGGAGGTAAAATAAAATTTTAAAAAAGGAGGTAAAATAAGGCAAAGTCTCATGAAGAGACATAGAAAATCTAATATAATTGAGGGAAAGAAGGGAGGGCAATGAGTATCGTGTA